>CABHPQ010135235.1:0-17019 GCA_902168405.1 Peromyscus aztecus
GGGGGGAGAGGGGGTTGTTGTTTTTGGTGGTGGTAGTAGTGGAGAATAAAAATACTTCCTGTTAATGGTGAACTGAGGAAGAAATTCTTAACATGTGCTAATCCAACTAGAAGAGAGCTCTATAGTGGAGTAGTCACCTTTCAGAACTAATTAAAATTGCATCAATCTCATCTTAATGTAATGGACTACTCTAATTGATTCCATTCAAAAAACATTGGTTCCAGAAGGGCAGAATGAGAACTTCAGAGAAAGTAAACAGAAGTGTCCATTTGAGGAGGATTTTAAAGGAAACAAAAGACCCTGAAAGAGAAACGAAGGCATACTTGCTATCCAATTTTCCACAGAACACATATGCAATAAATGTTATCTGGTGCACACTGCTTTATTACCCCTGTACATATTGGAATTAGTATCATTTGTGCCAACATTCTTTGCATTTCTTTACAGTGGAAAAGCACTATGTAAACTCAAATCATATACTTCAGTTGGAAGGTCACTCATTTGAAAGTTCACCGTGAGAAACACTCTATTATCTGAAATTTGGGTGCTGACTTGACAAGTGGAAATGTCCACCCCTGACACAATCTAGCTGATGCAGTTAAAATGCAGGCATGCAATATCGCTTATTCATCATATCCAGGGGAAAAATGCTTCTCACCTCCTGTGGTAGTTAACAGTGATAGTCAACTTGACAGGATCTAGTATCATCTAGGAGACAAGGCTCTGGGCAAGCCTATGAAGAAGTATATGGAACAGGTCAACTGAGCTCTATGTAGGTATCAACTGATCTCTATGTAGGGGTCAACTGATCTCTATGTAGGGGTCACCTGATCTCTAGGTAGGGGTCAACAGATCTCTATATAGGGGTCAACTGATCTCTATGTAGGTATTAACTGATCTCTATGTAGGTATCAACTGATCTCAATGTAGGCATTAACTGATCTCTATGTAGGTATCAATTGATCTCTATGTAGGCATGAACTGATCTCTATGTAGGTATCAACTGATCTCCATGTAGGCATGAACTGATCTCTATGTAGGTATCAACTGATCTCTATGTAGGCATTAACTGATTCTATGTAGGTATCAACTGATCTCTATGTAGGTGTCAACTGACCTCTATGTAGGTGCACCAATGATCTGGGGCTCTGGGTTGAATGACTACAGATACAGATACTAGCTGCCTCATGTTGCTGCTGCCATAATTTCCCCATAATGAAAGACTGTACTGTTCAATGTGAATCAAACTATATTCCTGCTGTGGGATGTTCTGTATGGCAAATGTGTTGCTAATAAAACACTGATTGGCAGTGGCTAGGCAGGAAGTATAGGCGGGGCTAACAGAGAATAAAAAGAACAGGAAGGCAGAGGGAGTCACTGACTGCCAGCTGCCAGCCAGGACAAGCACATGTGAAGATGCTGGTAAGCCACGAGCCATGTGGCAAGGTACAGATTTATAGAAACGGACTAATTTAAGATATAAGGACAGTTAGCAAGAAGCCTGCCACGGCCATACAGTTTGTAAGCAATATAAGTCTCTGTGTTTACTTGGTTGGGTATGAGCGGCTGTGGGACTGGCAGGTGAAAGAGATTTATCCTGACCGTGGGCCAGGCAGGAAAACTCTAGCTACATATTCCTCTCCCTTCAATTGTTTATCTCAGGTATTCTGTTATAGCAAAGAAAAAAAGCAACCCTCACTTGGTTGTCACATGTCATTTTGCACATGCTCAGATTCTCCACCCAAGCACACACACCAAAGGGTTAGACACTGAGGAATCCAATGGAGTGTGCAGTCAGTGTGCACCAATGACCCACTCTTCACTGGTTTGGGTTTTTGTCTCCTCCATAAAATAAGATATCCTTTGCTGTTGCTGTTCTTTAGCAGTTTATAAATACGTTCTGATGATTCTACTGCGCTGCCTGCTTACCTTGGTTACAATATTACATTCACACATTATTTCTTTCTGTTAGTAATTATGAATGAGCATAAAATGGTTGTGTGTTAGTAACATATATTCAACCAACAAAAATACTGATGCCCAACAGAGTGCTCACATGGGGGGCTGAGATAGTAACACTTTTGCTTTATAATGTTCAGTGTGCAAAAATTTTGTTCATGCACAAAATTCCTAAACTACATTATCCTTATTTACATAATGTATTTATGATACATAAATAAATTTCTTGTTTATACTTGAGTCTCATCCCTCAAACCAGACACACGCATACATACACATTTGATTTTCTTAAATCACCCTGAGTATATGAAATCTTTAAAAAAAAAAAAACCTGAAAAAGTGATAATAATGAGGAACTGTTTTCCATGTGCTTCTAATATAGCAAATAGCTTTTCTCTCCTGTTTTCTCTGTGCTCAGTTTAGAAGTCACTCTTCTAATCCCTTTAAGTGGTTCTTATCCTTGGCTGCACACAGAAATCCCCTGGGGACACAGAAAAATTTAGATGTCTAGGTCTTCTGGGAGAGATTTAAAAATAATTGTTCTGGGATGTAGCCTGGTGATTCCAGTATACAGCTAAGGTTGAGAGCTACTGTTCTAAACCAATAATACCTGAAGTCAGGGATCAATACTTGATAATTACAGAAAACAATCCATCAGTAAAAGGGATATGGGCATTTTATTGGTATGAATTTCTTTATAATTTTTAATTATTGTTTTATTGTGCATGTGTTTTTATATGAACTAAGGGCCCAAGTAAGATATGAATTTTTCATATTATTATTAATAATAGTAGTATTGTGTGTATATGTATTCACATGAACACATGTGCCCATGATGTTAGGGTGTTGTCTTTCCCTTTTCTCTAGGAATAAAACCTTCCATCTTAGAGGGGAACTTCAAAAAGGTGAAATAATTGGGTGCTCTATGGGAAGATGAAACAATGCAGGGAAGCACCTTAAAATAGGAAGTAAACTAATCATTCAGGAAGTCCCTGAAACTGACAAGATTCACAAGGTCCTTTCCTCCCCAGGAGCATACAAACAGTAGAGACAGCCAGCCGATAGAAGACTCTCAGACAAGTACAGCCACCAGAAAGAAGCTGAGAACCACCATGCAGTCTGGAGAAAGGGACCAGTGAGCTGTCTGGAATGGAGAAAAAAGCGAATAAAAACTAGTTGAACTTCCTGAAAGAGGCTAAGAAACTTGGTTGTGCTGTCTGCACAGCACAAGTCTTTAGTCATGAACGATGGAAGATTGAGGGGGTAAAAGGTCTTGCATGGTGGTTTTGGAGAGCCTATAAAGCCAGGCAACAGAATGGCAATCCACCCCTGCAAAAGAGCACTAGAAGAGGGTGTAAGGATGTGAAGTTTGTGAAGCCTGTATTTCAGTGAGGACCTCAGAATGTTAGAAATGCCACAGCCGCGTGATGTCTTCTGAAGACAGTGGAATGAATGCATGATGTGGAACTGGCCTAAGGGGTTGGGGGGAGGAGGAATGTGCTGTGGATGAAAGAGCTGGAGAGGTGCAGCTTATCAAGTCTTTGGAAGGCCAAATAATTCCAGCATGAGTCCTAGATACCAGACACAGCATTGTGGGATTTTATGTTTCCTCTGCTGGGTTTCAGTCTTGCTTTGTTCTGGTATTTTTTTGCTATAGTCACATTTATTTCTTTTAGAGTGGTAATGTTTACTCAGTGCCATTGTATATTGGAATTTTGGAAGTATGTATCTCAGAAGAGACTATGTATTTACTTAACATTTAATCATGGTTGAAATTGTGAAAGATGGTAGGATTTTTAAAGTTTTTCTGAATGCATTTTTGCTTTATGAGCCAGCAATAAGCCTATAAGGATGATATTTGGGAGGTTATGGCCTTATGTCATGTGCCAAGTTGACAGAGGAAGTAGTTGTGGTAGTTAATACTGACTATTCAACTTAGCAAGATTTATAATCACCAGGAAAATAAAACACTGGTCATACCTATAAGGTATAAGGGACTTTCTAGATTGGGTTAATAGAGGTGGGAAGACCTACCATAAGTATTGGTCTTGACCCTTATAATTTTTATTATAATATTATCATCTTACAATTTTATCATCGTTATCATTTTATAAATGTGCAGTATAAGTCTTAGAAACCCCATTAATTCATTCAACATCACCTAGTTAAGAAGTGAAAGAGATGTATATAACTTCAGGCTGGGCACTCCTAAACCAGTGATTCTCTTCCATTGTCAATTTGCTTTTAATTAACATGTAAAATAGTAGGTTTGGTTATGGTACCTCCAAATGTCCTGCTCATTGGCCCTCCATCCCCGTTCTTCTCCCCATCTCTTGCTGACCCCACCACGTCCATACTCCCCTCCTTACTCTTCTTAGTATTCTCCTGCAGGGTGAAGTCTGCTCCTCTCTTCCCTCTCCCCATTCTCTTCAGGCTTCTTCTCCTCTTTCCAAGTCCCCTTTCTACTGTGGATTTTGAACTTCTGTCTGTATCAGAATCATCCAGATGGTTTACATGAAAAGATGATTTTGGAGATTGTCCTCTGATTGTTATTATTATTATTATTATTATTATTATTATTATTATTATTTACTTATTCTGGTAGAGGACCTGAGAATCTGACTTCCTCTAAGTCCCCAGTTACTCCTGAGGGCCTGTTATGTAAGAACTACTGGCCTAAGTTTTTGAATATACTAATTTCGTCGTTTGATTTAAGGCAAGTATCAGAAATTGAATTAGTAAACATGCATGAATGAGTCACTGTCACAAGATCATTGTAATATGACCACTCAGGGTGTCACACTCTTCATGTGCTTTACAGATTATAACTCAGTGTCTCTTACTGTGAAATCAAAGTAGGCTTGTTTAGTTGAAAACAGGCATTTTTAATTTATTTTTTACTCTGATACTGATCTTTAGAAGCAACATGATATTATTTACTAAAGAGAATGAGTTCATGCAAGGTACATCATTACCATAACTTCTAAGGTGATAGAATTTATTTTGTATCTGTTTGCCTACATTGTCTTAAATAAAATACACACACACACACACACACACACACACACAAACACACACACAAATCTAATATGTCAACCTATCAACTATGTATAACTATGTATGATTTTCATTAATAGTCTCATACACAATAATCCAAGAAAAGTTGAAAGAATTGGAATTAAAAATATCACTTTGAGAGCTTACATTATTCTTTGTTGCCAAGAAAATAGCAGGCTGATATCAAAATTCATCATTCTATTTTTTATTTAACTGTTCTTGCTCATTTTTTGAGGTATTAAAACATTTAGTGTAATATATTTCTTATGATGACATGATTTTTACTGATTCAACTGGAAATAATTTCTAACTATTAAATCATTTACCATATCTTAGTGGCATTTCCTCATTTGGTTAAAAAAAAAGATTGAATTCCCTAGACATTTGCTTTTATAATTATAAGATATCAGGCCCTTTGTTTAAATTGACAACACTAGCATTGCCATGACCAAATAGTAAATTTATAAGATGACAAACTAACTGAGAGATAAGAAAAAGATATGGGAAACACAATTTCATAATTCTCTAAATGTTTCACTGTGAGACAGGTCTCCACACTGTAAATTGTTAATAATACCACAACTTATAGTACCGAGGCAGGTAAATGCCTCTGGAAAGAATTATGAATGGAGCCATTTCAGTAATCCAGTGTAGGCTGGGCCAAACAGTAAGACATAAAGATCAGTATTGTCATCCAAAATAATAAACCCCTCTTGGTAAGTCTGAATAAAGTGCTGAAATCTATTTCTAATAAGCGCTGAGTGATCTTGGCAAATCTAGAGAAATAGACCACACGTAACTAAAATTCAACAAGTCATCACTGGTTTGGTGTCTCAGGGGAATAGGACTAATAAAAGTAAGATTATCAGTTTTAATGAGAAAATATGACAAAAAATAAGGTCGGGTATTGATATTGATAATAGTGTTCATATTTCAAAAGCATTCATTTAAACCTGACTTCAGCTTTTGGCTCAAACTGACAAACGAAATTAGAGTTCACGTAAGAAGCAATCTTTTAATGAGTAGGAATGAGGAGTTCTCCATAATCTCTCAGCACCTTGGAATAAAGAAGGAATGGGTTCACAGTAATGATTTCTGACTGACATTGAGAGCAGTGGGTATTATATTTCACATACCAATAAAAATAAACCACATCTTTAAATTATAAATGATGGCTCTTGCTATGGTCTCAGAATTCCCTATCTTCTATTTTTACTATATCCTTTGAAAAGTCATAAATGATATGTTCTCTATTTCATCATTTCCATGTAAGCTTTACATAGTCTTTTTTTTTTTTAAGTCAAACCTTCTTAACCTGAGAAAATGCTGGGGACTTCCTCCCTCCCTTAGTTTTCAAGTACAAAGAAGGAATACTAATATTTCTTTTTTTGAGCTCGTTGAAACTTTCAGTCCACTGGATAATATACTTGAGAAAAAAACCTCCCTCCACTTCAAGTAAGTTGAACTCTCCCTACAGCCTTTTGTCAATCTCATCTTCAGCCCATACCTTTGTGAATCCATTTTTAGCAAGTTCAACCCCATAGGTTCTCCCTATTCCATGCCAAATTCGACTAATATTTTGGGCTAGTTCAGTAGCCACATAGAGTACTCCAACAAAATCCCACTTTTCTTAAAATGTTTATACCAAATTTAAGTTGTGCTTCATTGAGCCCTGTCCACCCATCATAAACCTTCACCAAAACCAGGAGGTTGTTGGAACACGAAAGGATAAGCTAAATCTCTCTGACATTTTACAGACCATTTTTTTTTTCTAGTTTTCTTCCCTCCTTCCCTTCCTTCTCTACATCTGGTCTCTGGAGAACAAAGCTTACCCAAACATTCAGGTAAAAGACCCCATCCAACCTTTCTTTTCATAATTCTTCTCCTAGTTTGCAGTTTCTCCTTTTTAGTTTGGAACTCTGGGTGCATTGCCTTCCTTAAATATTTCCACCAGAAAAAGCCCCAGATTGTCAAAATTCCATGCTTGATTAGATTAGGCAACTAAGAAGAGTTATCCCACAACCCAGAACACTCTATGGCAAGGAAGCTACAGGAATTGTCCACTGTGCTAGTCATAAGAATATGCGGGCCCACGTTTCCTTAGCATCCCATTCTCCAACATTCAACTTCTGTGTTTGTTTTCTCTTGGGGGCAGAAAGATGGCAGCTAGAATTTGGGGTCTTGCACGTGGAAACAGTAGCAGGAGGTAGAGCAAGGAGGGAAAAGCCATCCTGATCTGTTGAAGTAGCTTCCCTCATCCTTAGATGTGACAAGGAAGAAGCCCTGTGATAAGGGAATGGTTTAACAAAAGTGGAGATTTATTTACTTGATGCTACCTAGAGGATCATCCATTCCTATTTAATGCAAGGAGAGAAAGACACAAAGATCAAAACCAAGGTTCTGCCAGCATAGCTGGATGGAGACCACCCTGTGGACCATTTCCATATTTCCTTGCCTGCATTCAGTTCCTTCTTGCTAGTTTCTTTCCTACTTTCCCTTATCATGAGTACAATGTTCAATTAGTAGAGAATTGGTTGAATATTAATGGCTTCTATGATTGTACCTTCTTCAGATGAGTATAAGAATTCATATCAAGTTTCAAAATGGTCAGTGGGGGAAAAAAGTAGCATAGCATGGCAGCAAGAGTCCTTTGCTTCAAAAAAAGCAAAACACCAAAGTCTCACAGTTGTGGTTTAAGCTCCCACACTGACATTTCTCTGTCTTTGAGACAGATACCAACTGCAACAGCCAATTTGTAGAGCTGGACAGATATTGTGAATCTAATACAGTTCAAAATTTAAGACTCCAAGGTCACAGCACCTCTGTTTGCACATTCTGGCACTATATTATCTTCCTTTAAACAAACATTCTGTAATTTTTATGAACTTCAAATCCCTGAAAAAATCTGCATCTCTCTGTACTAACACATCAGCCCTTTCTAAGCATGTGCTACCTACATGTTATAAAACACGTCACTTGCCTCTTTATCTGCCCGCTTCCTTTTCCTATAAATTGGTTTAATAGAAGGCACCCTGCCATTCCTGCAAACCTGTGATGGAGATCAGAAATCCATACATCAAAGTGCTATGTAGCCATGTTCTCCACAATTATTCTAATCATCGATGTATGCTGTTCTCTTGCGGCTACCATCGCCTAGCAAGAGGCTGCTGTTGCATCTGCTCCTGCCAGTTTGTCTCCGGGATATGACAAGAGGAGAGCTCTAAATGAGCTGCGCCATCCCTGATTGCTGTCCAGAATACCCGTTCCGCTGCAGGTATTTGCCAGCTCTCTACTGTGATGTTACATCGCTTCAGGCTGTGCTATGGGGAACCCTCATAGGGATTCATCTGCCTGCCATGTGCTCAGCTCCACTCTGGCCCTGGGGAGTTGACTTTCATGTAGAAGGGTTTCAACTTCTCAGGATCGCACGAATCCCGAGACCTCATTGTGGGAAACCATGCCCTACCATCTGGTGCGAAGTGCGCCACTACGAGATGCTGATAGACTTTGTCTCGTAATTGAATGTGCTGATGGTAGGTGTCATTTCCATAAACAAGACTAGACAGCACAATAGCCTGGTGGATTTTCATTTGGGCCTGGAATGTGTTTCTTTGTTTTCATCTTCCTGTCATTCTTGTAAATGTTAGGAGTTTTAAAATATGATTTATTGCTTTACCTGTTAATGTGCCTTTATTAGGTAGTCAGCTGCTGAAGTAGCAGAATTTGGTAACAAGCAATTTCACAAGTAATTATGCAGCCACATGGTTGGGAGCACCCAAGTGCTGCAGGAGCTGAATGGACAATAACAAGCGCAAAGGTGTAAAGGGCGAGAGTCAGAGGGAAACACCGAGCGGGTTTTATTTAAGTATATATCCATATACGTGTGTGTATGTATATACATGCACTTATATGTATATATGTATGTATATATACATACTTACATCCAAGTAATGAGAATTCATGAAAAAAGAGGTCATGAATTTGAAAGACAGCAAGGAAGAGTATACTGAAGATTTTGGAGGGAGACAAGGAAGGGAATAAATGATGAAATCATACTTTAATCTCAAAAACAAAAGAAAAATGTTTTAAAAAAGAGAAGGGAATACTCCTGATGTAGCCATCACTGTGGCACTGAAGACAGCATCATTCAACATAGGGTCTCCACCCACAACAAGCCTGCATTTGCCTGTCTTCCCTCTGTTCCACATTTCCTACCGCTCAACACAAAGCAAATGCTAACTGTAATCACTGCCTACTTCACACTTACACTATGCTCTTCTGGTATATCACCACACTTGATGATCCTTACAACCAACTTGCAAAACAAACAAGGGCACCAACCTTAGAGTTGGTAAGTTCTTGTATTAGTTAATCATAACAAGGGGCTTATGGAACCCCAACACAAATGGGAGTCAAGAGTTTCAAAAGCTTCTCTTTAATTCATTGTTGTTGTTGTTGTTGTTGTTGTTGTTGTTGTTGTTTTTAATGGGAAATGCATAATTGGACATAACAGAAGAACTGAGGTTTGATTTTTGTTTTCCAGAAAGATCCTGATGCCTGCCACAGTCACTAAAATTGTCCTCAGGATCTGAGTTCCTAAGCTTTAAAATTCTCATACCCATGATTCTGACATGTGCTTTTCACTGGGATTCTTTGATTATTCTTAGCCTTGTGATCTGGAATCTATGCGCAGGTATAGGACCTAACAATGCTCTCTGTGGTGTGCGCGGTTTTGCTTTCCTGTCACTGCAGAGCTGGACAAGAGTCTTCCCTGGGCAACCAACCATCCATAGTGTGTGGGCTTTGTGCTCAACTGCAGAGTGTGAAAACAGACAAAGACAAAGTGTAAATGCCAACAATAGGCTATACTTTAGACCTGAAGGTTGAAGGCAAGGAAAATCTGAAAAAGAAGATAGCACTCTAAAAAAGTCTCCAGGTACCAAGCAGTGGCCGCGCAAGCCTCTCATACCAGCACTCAGGAGGCAGAGACAGGTGGATCTCTGTGAGTTCGAGGCCAGCCTGGTCTACAGAGTGATTTCCAGGACAGCCAGGACTACACAGAGAAACCCAGTCTCAAAAAACACAGACAAAAGAAAAAAATCTCCAGGTAATCAGTCATTCATATGAATATACCAAATGGTATTGAAATTCTTTTTTATAAGCACCAGAAATTCTCTGTGACCAAATAAATTTTAAAAAAATCACTGAAACATTTTTTCTTCAAGGAATTATTTCAAGCTATTTGAATTTATATATATATATATACATATAAAATATATATATAAACACACATATATATATATATATAGAGAGAGAGAGAGAGACTGCAGAATTTATTTTTTCACTGAACTGTCAACTAAGTGCACTGTATTGATTACATCTGTGCCTTTAAATTGTAGTATTTGCCCAACTCTATGTGTAGTCCAAGCTCAGTACACTGTTGTTAACCCTAAATCCACAAAAGCCCAACAAATAAAATTACAGTGGGAGGTACTGGTATGTTTGGTGAGGAGCAGGGTCAGAGGAACAGAGCTATAGGATTTGAGCCCTGCTCTTTATCCTGAGCCAGCTGGATCTGGGACAGGTCACCTAACCTCAACCACCACTGCTCACCAAGAAAATGGGAATAAGAATCACTATGCTTACTTTACTACATTATTATGAGAATCACAGAAATTGAAAATACATAATAAAACAGTTCTGAATATTATTAGTGTACTTAATAAAGGTTTTCTAACGATATTGTTGCTGTAAAGACTTGAACATGGTGTAGAACTCTGGCTTTGGAAAGGCCCCTTATTTTACATGCAGGGGAAGACAGCCAGCGAAAGGAAAGGCAGGAGAGGGGTCAGGGTTACAAGCAGAACCCAGCAGGGAGTACAGAGCAGGGCAAGAGTCCCACTGCACGGACATTCTTTACCAGTGATGACATTACTGGACTTCTAAGCAGGAATAATTTCAAATGACTCATTTGAAATACTCTTCCCAAATTCTGTTTATAAACAGCCCATCACAGCACGGGTAATGAGATTTAAGAGAAAGCAACCTTTACTGAAAATTACTCAACTGAAGTTGTGCCGTGTGTTCAAAAGATTGATGGATTATTTATATTTTCTTTGCAGAAAATAAATCTCAGTCACATTAAAAACACAACATTTCCATCTAATGAGGCTACGGTTTGGAGCTTAAGTGTCTCTCAGAAGCCTATATATGAATGGGTTAGTGCCCAACCTATAGAGCTACTGGAACTCGGTGGAGTTTTTAGGAGGTAAGGCCCAGTGGAAGGATGTCGGCTGGGTCAGTGGAGGTGTGCATCTGAAGGAGCCATTGAGACAACAGGTTCTTCTCCCCTCTCCCTCTCCCCCACTCCCTCTCTCCCTCCTCTTCCCTCTCTCTGTTAACTGGCCAAGATGAAGTAAACAGATGGTGGGCCACCGCTCCCACCATGATGTACTATACCACTGCAGGCTCAAAGTAACAGGGCCAAGTGAGGATGAATTGAAACCCCTCCATTTATGAGCCAAAATAAACATCCTTCCTCTTAGTTGTTTATCTTGGGTATTCTGTCCCAAGTGACACAAAACCGGCTAACACAAATACTTCCCCTAGATAATAATATTCTGATCTAACTGTATCCCCCGACTACAAAGCAGATCAATTACACAAGAAAAATGCAGAAACATGATAAAAGTCAGAGCACTGACTCATCCTTCAAGCATCCACTGAACTAACCTCATCTGTATATATGAAATTTCTCCACAGAATAAGAGGGTTTTTCTTAGCACAAACTCAACGCCCTCCCATTACAGAAACATACTGATTTATGCCCCCTTGTATATGATAGGGATCTTCAAAGAACAGAGCTTTTGGGAAAAAGCTTGTCATATATAGATAAAACTAAGACAGGAAGTCAGATACCACATTTGGAACCTCAAAGAACAAGGTATTTGAAGAAAGATGGAAGAAATTTTCAAAGCCATTTTCCTTTGGTGAGGAATACAAGTAAATGTAGAATTTATATTTATATTAAAAAAAAAAAGATGTGGAAGAGAGTCAGAATCACCATGTCAAAACAGGAAGAAAAGCCAATGACAACCGCTAAGGTATACTTCAAGGACCATCCAGAAAGCTTTAAAAACATCCATGTTTTCACAGATGAAGAGTTGTCCTACACATTCCTAAGGACAATATGCTTCTTTACTAAAGGGAGAGGTGCAGCAGGCATTCAGCACAAGTCCAGAAGTTTGGCAAGGGAACATACTTTTGACCACAGACAAAAAGAATAATAATAAAAAAAATTCACAAAAACAATGATGTATGAGTGATGTTGAGTTTAAATAACTTCAAACTCATTTTTTTCTTTACACGTAGGGGATTATATTCAGGGTTTTGTCCATGTCATGTGTTGCCCATGTTTGTCATTAGAATAAGACATGCACTTCATAGGGTCAGATATTTGTACAACTGGTCTCCAGTTCATGGGGCTATTTGGGTAGGATATGGAACAAGCATGAAGTGGATGCTTGCTCAAGGGAGAAGGGCACTGGGGACAGACTGGGAGGTTTTACAGCCTGGCCCCACTTACTGTTCTAGCAACACTTCCTGTGTGACAAAATGTCTTCTTCCTGACCAACGCACAGCCCCACATCACTGTTCTACCATTCAGTTATATCCTTTGTCCTTGAACTTCAAATCTTTGAGATCAATGTTGAAACAGATACTAAGTTTGGTGGTAACTCCCTTTCTCACAGCAATAAAAAACAGGGTAAACTCTCTCAATCTCTTTCTTCATCATTATAAATGAGGATGATAACAATACAGGTCATGTCATGTAGGAATCATGAGCAGGAAAAGAAAGAATTAGCTATTCAAGGTTTGTTGATTATTTATTATCCCTCTAATTATCAGAGATAAACATATTAAAACAGTAAGAGATAGCTGAGTATCGTTGATGAGCTATGACCCTGAGTCATGTCTAGCTAAAAGAAATGGTCAGTGAGGGATGAAAATTCAATAACCAGAACCTATACAGAATAATCTCTCCCCCTCCCTCCCTCTTTCCATCCCTCTCTCTCTCTCTCTTTTCTTTAAATTCTTTCCTCCCTCTTACTCTCTTTGTTTGTGAGTGGTGTATGTAAATCTGTCTGTTTCTTTCTCTCTTCACTTAGGCTTAGGTTTATAATACAACAAATTGTGAGCATTATGGTAGTTTGAAAGAAAATGGCCTACAAGGGGAGTGTCACTATTAGGAGATGTGTCTTTGTGGGAGTAGGTGTGGCCATGTTGGAATATGTCATAGTGGAGGTGGGCTTTGAGGTCTCCTTTGCTCAAGCTTCACTCAGTGTGACACTCAGACCACTTCCTGTTGCCTGTGGGTCAAGATGTAGAACTCTCAGCTCCAACTCCAGCACCATGTCTGCCTGCATGCCACCATGTCACAAAATGATGATAATGGACTAATCCTCTGAAAATGTAAGCTACCCCACTTAATGTTTTTCCTTTATAAGGGTTGCCATGGTCATAAAGTCTCTTCACAGCACCAGAAACCCTGACTAAGACAAACATAGACCATAAATATTCCATAAACAATTTAGGAACAAGTCAGATGAATATTCTCATTTTCAACATCACCTAGTTATTCTAGGAAAATTGTATCCCAAACTGAATTTCCATTTTTTTTTTTTACCAGCCTCTACTTTTGCTTCTCCTAATTCTTTTGTATTACTTTTAGTTTTCACTTCTCTTTGTGTTTACACTCACAAAGCCCTGCCAATGTCCATTCTAATGCAGCAGCTTTACCTGTGTCCACCTGCCATCTTTTCAAGGGTGGCTGTTACTTTCTATTTACATTTTCTTTTCTCTAAACGTTCACCTTTTCAATTTTCTCTCATCTTTGTGCAACAAGAATATGGTATCCCAAGAAATATTTGAAAATTTTCACTGACTTGGGATAATATTCAAATAACTCTTAAATTTTCTTCAGAAGAGAGTCCAAAGCTTTTTATCATAGTTTAAAGTTCATAAGTTAATCGTTTTGACTCCAGTCTTATCTCTCATCTTTCTAGCCCTTATACTGCTCTGAGAACAAAGCTTCGAGGTAGTTAGTGATGCAGCGACTGCTCCTTAGTCTTTTTAATTTCTACCCCAGTTGTCAGTCAAAGAGTACATCAGCCTCTCTGGGTGAAGGCTTTGGTTTCTGAAGTCTGTGACCTGCAGAAGACACTGCTCTGAAAACAGCAAATGGGAAATTTCAGAACAAAAGACTTTGTGGCCTTTAAATTCTGTGTCAGTCTGAGTCCCATGAGGGGCACGAATCATCTCTTTGCCCAGCGTTTCCACACGGTATATGCTACCTTCAGTTTGGTCACTCCGTGGACATTTTAGGAAGAGCCTTACAGGTGTGCTGTCCCAGGACTCGTGTTCTAGAACTTTTATTTTAATAGTTCATGGTCCTACATCACAACTGTCCTGGTGCTAGCAGTCTGGATGGATGTGTGAAAGGGAAATTGTAAAGTACTTCCTTTAAGTAAAAAATTAAAAATCTCATTTTTTTTTTTTTTTTGGTTTTTCGAGACAGGGTTTCTCTGTGTAGCTTTGTGCCTTTCCTGGAACTCACTTGGTAGCCTAGGCTGACCTTGAACTCACAGAGATCCGCCTGGCTCTGCCTCCCGAGTGCTGGGATTAAAGGCGTGCACCACCACCGCCCAGCAAAAATCTCATTTTTAGAGAGACCATATTTACACTTTAATTATAAAATATTAATCATTCTTATTGTCAATCACTGTTATTAATCCCTACTTGCCGAATAAATCGAAACTTCATCATAGGTGTGGAAAAACATGTATGATTCAGCATCCTTTGTGGTTTCAGGCATGCAATGAGGGATCCTAGAGCCTCCCTGTGAACCAGAGAACACTCTAAATGCAAAAGGAGATGTCAGCAGGAATGAACCTCGGACGGTTCAAATCCTATGGTATCAACTCGATATTTTATAATATTCCTATTACCTTTATTTTTTAAACATACGTATTGTATGAGAAGACCCGGCCTTCAAGCAGAAGCAGGGCTCTGGCACCCTGGTGCAACAGAGTAGTATTTTTGTCATCTTCCCATTGGCTTCTTCTCTGGTTATTCCAGTGCACAGTGGAGTGACCAAAGAGAAGAGCTAAGTAACCAGAAATAAGAAGAAAGCTCTCAGCCACTCTGGTGGAGGGGGTACCGGTGAACATGGCAACAGTTGAATCAATCTTTGACTCCACACAAAAAACAGAACCGTTCCCGATTTTCAATCTTTCTCAATGGCAACATCTTCCCATAGGAAAATGGTAATAAATTAACCCTAAAAAGTTTTCAGTTTTTAATCAAGGCATGCCTCAAATGAGATTACAAAACCAAATGAAGCAGGAAGTGGCCCTGCTTGCTTGCATATTGACAATTCTGGGCAGGTAAGACGATGGTTCAGTGGGTAAAGGTGCTTGTGGCCAAGCCAGACGACGTAAGTTCTAATCCCAGAACCCATATACGGGAAGAGAGTGGCAAGCCCCAAACTTTTTCCTCTGACTTCCACACAGATGCCCTGGCTCATGTACTCACATATATGCACACTCAAAAAATATTTTGTAAAGACCAATAATCTAGTAAGCGTTCTTCATAATATATGGAAATAGAATGCTAATGCAAAGTGCTACCAAATATTTGATTTTTAATTTTCCTTCTTCAAAAAAGAAAACTTTAAAAACTTGAAATAAGTAAGCCAAGAAGAAATGTATCAAGTTTTCCTCACATATGGAATTCACAATTAAAGAGGGAATCTTTTATTTAGAAAACGTTCTATAAAATTTAGGTGGGGATAAAAATTGTATTTTTTCAAAGTATGGTGTATTGTGCATTATCACTTGGGGGAACTTTTTTGATTAAAATGACTTTCATTACAAATCATACTGTTGTTAGAACAGTTTCCCCATTCAAGTGGCTCACGGGCGCTAAACATAATATTTTCACCTAGGTACCAAATAAGCATGTTAGAGCAGATGCCCAAAATACATAAAATTACTAAGTACCAGGCACAGATACTATCAAAAATTTTGATTGACTCAGACTTTGTTTACTTTGCATTGACTTCCCAAAGCCACAAGCTTAATCGTCCTGTTTATAAAAACAAAGTTAGGCAAGCTCAATACAGAGAACAAATAAATGTGAACTCATTTTTGACTTGTGGATGCATGCATGCACATACATCTTTTTATTATCAGCGTGCTCCCAAATTAAAATTGTTACCACATGCTAAGTAAACTTTTTCAGATGTTCAACAAAGAAGATCAAAAGAGATTTCATCATATATTTTTAGATCTCCAACTGGGCAAACATATAGAAACACAGACATGTCAAAACATCAAGTCACCCAGAGGTAGAGCAATTTAGAAATTTTCAGATCAGTGAAATGTCCATGAAGAGCAGCTTAGTGGACTCTCAGGCTTTCCTAACGGACATCTTACAGGTGAGATTATTCATGGGGATTTACTTAGCACTTGGCTGGAGGGAAAACATTAGCGGGTACTACAGAGCATCGGCAATTTGGGAAGAGAGGCTCCAGCTAGCCTTACACATAGATAATAACAAAGCAGTGTGTGCCGGTGGCGAGGAATGCTGGGTGATGAGGAATCCATCTGGGATGGTTTATCTACTGAGTTCTAGGGGTGATGATGTGATAGATTAGTGTCATGTCCTGAGATTTAAAGACATTCTGGGAATTCTCTTTGCTAGCTACAAATTCTCACAGTTTCCCTTCAACCTCACGTGTAAGAAAGGGAAATACAAGGATTAGGAGGATCTGTTGGACTATGGGTAAAACCCAACCGAATCTATCATTTGTTCCAGTGAAGTGATTTGGTTACCATTTCCCTCTGCAAGCTTCTATCCTCTTCACCAGCACCCCATATCCTCTTCATCAGCACCCCCATACCCTCTTCACCAGCACCCCCATACCCTCTTCACCAGCACCCC
>CABHPQ010135236.1:0-24160 GCA_902168405.1 Peromyscus aztecus
TCCAACCCAGCTGTAAAGCCTGTGAACCACAACAATGAACACCACAGCAAGACATCCCCAAGAGTGCAACAGTGGCACTTACATCTTAGGGACAGCCAACATCCACCTAATTGGACTTAAGGACTACTCGACAAACAGGAATTCACTCCTAGCACTGTGTACCTAGCCAATTACCCGTGGTTGGTGAGAGTCAAGTATCCAGAAGAGGATGCACTACCGCCACTTCGCTAAAGCAGTCTGATTTCCAACTACATTCTTAATATTACTCTTATGCCCACAGATAAGTGCAGTTCTCACCCCTCACTAAGAAGTTTCTTTCAGCAGCAGCTGGAGAATGTTACAGAAATCCTCAATTGATCAAAATGCCCAGAACAACTGATGGCCAGCCCCAACTGCTACACCTACAATACAACCCCTACATGTAGGGCTCAGGAGACATCACAGAAGGAGTGGAGAGACTGTTAGAGCCAGTGGACTATGACACCTGCTGGGAGAGCCTGTCTTCTGTATCTAACAAGAAGCTGCACCCATGAAACTTGGTTCCTTTTTGAGGCATGAATGTGTCACAAACCATACAAACTTTTTACCAGCTAATGTGCAGGACATATAGAGTAAAACAAGCAATAACTGGATTATTTCCCCACTATGCACAAGTAAATGAAAAGGGTTTTTTTGGATAAATTTTTTTCTTCTACTTAAGCATAATCCCAGTTAGCCTGTATTATGAAGGCTACCTTCTATTGCAGACATTTTTAATCTTAGAAGCTTCCTCATTCTCCTTCAGGATGAATGCTGGGGAAGTGACACACAATGAACCACTCTGTTTCTTCCAGGTAGGTGCCTAGGAACAATTTATAATTCCTGCTTGGAAAGCAGCAAATCAGTGTTGTACACAAGCCCTCACTGTGGAGTCCATTAGAATTTCTTTTTCAAGCATAATTTTTAATTTATTTGAGGAAACTTGTCCCCGGGGCATTCTTTTAAAGGGAATTATAAACTTACGCTACCTCAAAATTGAGTTTTCCAAAGAGAATTTGATCATGTCAGTACCCTACTCAAAAATCTTCAACAACGGTCTTTCTCCACTCCCTGCTGGCTAATGTTCCAGAAGGCTCTCCTCAACCTGGTATCAATTAATAGCTGCAACCTCACTTTCTGTCCCTTCTACCCAGATGAGGCAGGGAGAACTTAAAACTCCTTCTCAAAGTGATAAGATATAAATTATGGACCATGAAAAATGTGTATTATATTCCAGTCCTGTAGATGTAACCGTCTTGTTAAATAAGAAATACAGAGCCAATGCAGAGATGAACGCCCAAGAGGTCAGAGTAATAGCTAAGAGCTAAAAACCTTACCCTTCACTGCTACTGCTGTCCTCCTCAGCAAGAGAGCTACTTCCTGTCTGTTTGTCTTTTTTATAGACTTTCTATTCTGCCTTCTCATTGGTTGTAAACCCAACCACATGACCTCCTCGTCACTGCCTGTCTGTCCAGACCTCCAGGTCTTCTATGGTTGGTATTGAGATTAAAGGCATGTGTCTCCATGCTGGCTGTATCCTTGAACACACAGAGATCTACCTAGTTCTGCCTCCCAAGAGCTGGGGTTAAAGGTGTGCACCACCACCGCCCAGCTTCTGCTATGGCTTGCTATTAGCTCTGACCCCCAGACAACTTTATTTATTAACATGAAAATAAAATCACATTTCAGTACAAATAAAATATCACCATACAGTCCATTTTCCAATGGGAATTAAACTGGTTTTTTTCTTCTTCACAATCCCTTGCTGGTTGTATTGATAGAGAATTCCCTATATTGTTAAACTGAAGCAAATTCATGTCCAGGCTGGATGATGAGGAAGGACAATGCCTAAAGATCCTGGACCTGAGCTTGAATTCTATATTGGATCATCTCCCTTTATAGGGAGGCTATAAATGCAGGAGAAGTGTTTGGTTGGGAGGAGGATACATATGATGGATGCTGAGTAGCCCACTGAAGAAGGCCCAACATGGAACCCACCCACTCTGGGGTCAACAAGCTGTTTGAGTGGCAGTGACTCATGTCCTATCTTTAGGAGTGTCCTGAGTTGTCAATCCTTGTTATCCTCTACCCTTCAAATGGCCATTGGCTCAGTAACTCCAGCCTCAGCCATTAGTAGCTGCCATTTTTCCAGCCGCTCTGACTTAGATATTGGCATACTCAAAGACAGTGAGATGTTTCATTCATTGGCTAATTGAAGCAGCTAGCTTTCTAGACAAAAGCAAGGAATTACATGAGTCAGATATGGTATCTGGCCTCCAAAATGATTCTCAAAGATTCCAGTCTCAATCACAGAAAGATATATAAATTATGATAGATGATAGATAGATAGATAGATAGATAGATAGATAGATAGATAGATAGATAGATGATAGACAGATAGATGAGAGAGACACAGAGAAAGAGAGATTGAAAAGGTTGATCTGTACAGTCAATGGAATAGGAAATATATTTTTTAAAAGAATAGGAAATAAGTGGTAGCATGTCACTGCTGAGATTACATTATAATAACTATTATCTGTTTCTTTCTTGTCCTTGCTTTGGGAGAAGTCAGGGGCCCTGCCATGAAAAACAGTATAGGAAGGCCCACATGACAAAGAACTTAAGGCTTCACTAAAGACACTAAGTTAGTTTAGGAGTGGATCCTTCAGACCTAATAAGGTCTCTGAAGACCATAGCCTGTCTGACTCCTTGAGTACAACCTCAAGAAGATGGTGAAACAGAGCCATTCAGCTAAGCCATCCCTAGATGCGTCACTCACAGGAATGGAGATAGCAAACTCTTAGTGCTTAAATCTACTAAGATTGGAGGGAACTTGTCTCACAGCAACAAATACACCTGGGGAACTGTCTTGCAACTAAGAGGAGCAGGCTGCAGATCAAAGAGAATTGTGAAGATCACAGAAAAATCCACATTACATAATTTTTTTAAAAGGCCACTATTTGATAGAGAGCAAGGAAGGAATAGAGAGCAAGAAGAGGATAGAAAGAAGAGAGGGGATAGAGGGCAAGGTGTATGGGAAAGTTCAGAAGGAGGTAAGGGGTCATTGAAATTATGTGATTATATTATAATATCAAAAAGTAAAAGAAATAATTTTCAAAAACCCAAATGACAACTTCTGGCCTATTCTACCTCTAGTTCTCTTCAGTTACCTGAGGGGAAAAATGCCTTAAATTGTAGCCTGACCTTTTTTAGATTCTTCAATTCCTCATGTATTTACCATAAAAAGCCATTTATTAAATATTACCACTTGGTTGAATTTTTAAGTGTACCAATCAGAACTCCTTATGAGTAAGTGCCTGGCTTCCTCCAGGAGATAAGCTGTGACAAAGAAGTAACAACAGGAAAAGAAGGTGACTTTGTTGGCTGCTGTCATGAGTTTCCTTTTATATACACAATAATGGAGGGCTTTTTTAAAATGCTACTTGGTTCCTTAAAATATCACATCTTAAGCCTTCTGCATATTTGAAAAGGATTAAAACTATTCAGTGAGCTATAGGTATATTATTTTATACTATGTGTATGTACTCTCTACATGAAATATTATATAGGTAATAGGCAGTCTAAATATGCTTACTTCATAAAATGAATACCTTACTTTCTCCTACATCTTAATCCCACTCACTAAATTCCCCTTTCTCATCCCTTACAAACAGCTTTGAAAGGACTCCATTGGGAAGACATCCAATCTCATTTAGAGCCTCATCTTCAGCACCTCCAGCCCTCTCTATAGCTTAGGAATTGTGGCCAGAGCCAGAAACAGAAGAGAGGTGGGTCCCTCCTACCTTTTTCTATTAAGTAGTAGGCTTCTGGTGGGGCTTAGAGAGAAATAGAAGGGAGCAAGAGAATCCTTTCAGCTCTGAAGTTGTATTCTCTCTGATTTTGTTGATCAGCCTCTGTGTGGTGGGCATTCGAAACTGGTTTTTCCATCTGGTACCTCTGTAAGGATTTTGTTGAGGGCCTCCTTAGGACATGTACTCTTCAGAATACAGAGTCAATCTGCCTTTGTCTTCTAGTGACCCTCAGTTGCTACCCTTGACATTACCCCGTAACCTACTGATTAGTAACTTCTGTGAGAAAATAAACATAATAATTTTAATTGTTATAGAGTTAACTAGTACTAGAAACTCAGCTCAAATCTAGTTCCTTTCCATCGTGACCTCTTGACCCCTGGGATGCCCACACATCACCCTGCCACAAGATGGGACAAGCTGCCCTCTCACCTCTGTTGGCCTCATTATCTCACTTCAGTCTGCACCCCCTCGTTCTCAGAGGCTCTAGATCAGAGGCTGCCGACCTTCCTAATGCCACAACCCTTTAACACATCCCCTCACGTTATTAGATCAGTGGTTCTTAACCTTCCTAATGCTGCGACCCCTTTACACTATCACTCATGTTGTAGTGACCCCCAATCATAAAATTATTTTTGTTTCTATTTCATAATAGTAATTTTGCTACTGCTATGAATCATAACATAACATAAACATAACAACACACTTTTAAAGATAGAGGTTTGCCAAAGAGATCGTGACCCACATGTTGAGAACCGCTGCACTAGAGTGAGATTAGCTTGTTAAGAAATAAGACATTCTCCTTTTTCAGTCCATCTCTGTAGGTGGTCCTCAGAGCACCCCATCTATGATTTCAAAAAAGTAACCATTGTAGGCCAAAGACATGAGGCTCTGACCACATGACTATCTTTGGCTTGTCAAAGTTTAATGGTCTTGGGCATGAGGAGTAATTGAGTCTTAGAAGATGATTATGGGAATCATTAGATCCTGAAATTAGCACCTGGCATCCAATATTCAAAAAATGAGGTTTTTGGTACCTCTTCATCTTAGCTTTAGAGTAGAAAGTTGCCAACTGCTGTGCTAAAATCTTAGATATATAGATATATATATAGATATATATATATATAGATATATATATATATATTAAAGAAGGCCTGGTGTGGTAAGAAGAGCTGAATTCCTGTCTCCACTAATCATTGTCAGCTATCCATGTTCAAATTATCTCACTGCACAAAAATAAATAAATAAGGAACACCAGTTACTTTATAAGTGAATTTCAGACATATGTATGCTAAGAACATGAGATTGCATTATTTTTACTCAACATTTAGCTTTCATCTATAGAAGAGAATTAACCAAAGAATCAGTTATGCAACTTTCTTAACTCTTGTTCATAATCTTCACTTGTCACATATCATGTGTGAAGTAATAGAGCTACAGTGAATTTAATGTAAGCACACATGAGGAAGACTTAACATAGAATAAGCATTCAACTAACACTAGCCATCACTGCTATTATTATCTCTGCGGTCTCAGACAAGTCATTTTACTCAGAGTCTCCAACTCCTCACTTCTAACTGATGATAATAATAGAGTTCTGAAGAGTTTATGAAATAATATTATCTGGATACAATTGATATTTTCTTTGAAAATATTACATGTTATCTATGAAACAAATGGAATGAAACTTTCAAATATTTTTTCTTCTTCAATGCATTAATTGGTTTGGTAAGAAAGAAAATGAAAAATGATTCCTTTTCAACATGGAGTGTTCAAGTCTTTAATAAATAAAATCAACAATCAGCTTCATTTTCTCCAGGAGATCACAATTTCCACAGAGAAGAGACTTTTCTGCCGTAATCATTCTGATTCTCATGTTCCTCCATGTGTTTGTCTTCTCAACACACACATTTCGAGTACCTTCAGATCACTTACAATTGAGAGGAAATTACAAGACTCAATGGAAAACCATCAAACAATCATGATGAAATTTAAACACAGGAGTTACTTCTCAGCATCTAAAATGTAGAGGCGTTTCTTTCTTCCACACCACCACTAAATATGAACAATAATCATACCACAAAGAAATTAACCCCACTCTGGAAATTCCAAATATTATACTCCTTTCCTGTTGAATAAGGTAAAATATATTTTAAAACTGAATATCTTTAAATAATCTATTTAATTGATATTCATTAGTTTGTTGAAAATACCTTGACTGCAACAGCCAGCGGAAATTTAAAAGAAATATACATGGAAGTTTCTGTTATCTCAATATATCATAATTTTTTTTCCAAGTAGAAAACTAAAACAAACTTAGGTCAGCAAGGTGGCTCAGCTGGTAAAGGTGCTGGCCACCAAACCTGAGAGCTCAAGTTCAATCCCCAGGACCTCATGATAGAAGGAAAGAACTGACCCCTGCAAGTTGAACTCTGACCTCCATGTGTGTCATTTGACATACACACTCACATAGAGAGTTCACACACACACACACACACACACACACACACACACTTTTAAAAATCTGAAACAAACTCTATAACGTCTGCCTGTAAGAAAAAAAAAAAATGTAGAAATCCCCATGGGCCAGCCTGGGTCCTCACAGTCCAGGCTGGCTGAAAGCATCCACAGGCCCACCCAGCACACTGCAGCACTGAATGGGAAGGTGTCATTGTGATGAGCAAATATATTAGGTGAAGAAATAGGAGAGAAAGAGAAGCAGAATGGTTCATGTGCTGTGGAAAGAGGCAGAACTGACGAATCAAAGGTAGTGAGGAATAGGTTGATGGGGGAGACCTGCTTGCCACCTGGGCCCAGGCTGTTACCTAGGGCCATGTCTGGATCCATGGTCCTACTGCAGCCAGGGTAGGCTGTGTTGATGTCTGTGGTTCCAGATACCGTCAAAGGCCATGTAGATGCCCAGGGTCTAGGACACCACCTGGGGCCAGGTTGGTGTCTGAGGGCCATGCTGCTGCTGGGGCCATGCCTACCTAAGTGGCCTGTGCTGCCACCTGTGTCCATGGTGACATCCAGGCCTGGGCTACTGCTGAGGACCACGTCTGAGTCCATGGCTCTGCATCAGCCAAGGTCTGAGTTGATGTCCATGACTCCTGTTACCACCGAGGACTGTCCAGAGGACACAGAGAGTAAACAGGAGGCATAGATGGAAGAGAGGTAAAAAGCCATAAGGCAAAATGTAGATTAATATAAATGGGTTAGTTTAAGTTATAAGAGCTAGTGGAACAAGCCTAAGCTATTGGCCAAGCTTTCATAATTAATAATAAGTCTTTATGTTGTTTTTTGTGAGATGGCAGCCCAAAGAAAATTTGTCTACAAAGGGACATGCTGAAGCCAGGACCATACTGATCTGGGTGGCCTGCACTGCCACCAGGCCATAGTGATATCCAGGTCAGAGCTGCTACTGAGGGCCATGTCTAGGTCTATGGTCCTGCTTCAGCTGATGTCTGTGTTGAAATCCATGGCCCATGTTATCATAGGGGTCCATAGGAACAATGCATGTTGAAATCTGAGGACCATGCTGAGCACATCCCGACCATCATTGGCCCTGGGATATCTGGCCCTGCTCCTCACTGGACATTGCAACAAGAGAGGTAGCCCCTGCACCTGGAAAAATTGGCCCTACCCCTTACCATGGGAGTGGGACAGCTGACCCTGATGGCATGGGCCTAGGAGAGCTGGCTCCACCCCTCGCCTGAGGGGGCCATCGCAGTGGTACGGACTGACCAGCTCAGCTACCACCCAGACTGACATCCTGGGCCTTGGGTTGGCCCACCCTAACATTTACCATACTTATAACCTGCTGGAACACATGAAGGAACTGGTCCTGTGGAACAACAGCTGCAGGATCTCCATGACTCAGGGCAACAGCAGGATATATCTGAGAGGAATTTTGGTGAGGGTCCAGTGATGGTGTGTCAGAGACCAGAGGCCTTGAACCAGACCAATAACTCACTGCAATGAACATTTGTGGGTGGGGCTGATTGGACAAAAGGGTACACTGTGTGACACACTGACGCTCACAATACCACTAGGAAAAATGAAGAGGTGATGGATGAAGAGGGAAAGACGATGGTTTCTTTGATTGTTTTGTTTTGTTTTTCAATCAGTTGGGGGGGCGTTCTTTTAGGGGAGATGTTGCAGGGGTGAGGAGTGGATATCAAAAGACTAGGAGGTGAATGAGATTGGGGTACATGATGTGAAATTCTCAATCAATAAAGAATTATATGTACATATATGAAATAAAATGTATTTGCCTGCTTAAAACATTTATACTCACAAATATTTGTGATTATTACTCTTTGAAGTGGGAAATGATCTTGGGGACAGAATTTGCAAGTGACTTAGCAGTCAAGGAAAATATGCTTGGAAAGCTGTTCTCTACATATTTATATGGCCCTTTATCATGTGAGAACTTTCCCATGCATTATTTTACCTGACTGTGCAATTCCCTGGGAGGAAAGCACAACAGGTAAGGAAATGAGGGTTTGGTGAAGGTCAGTGACTTGCTGACGATGGCAGGGACTAGCAGGGTGAAAGGGTACCGTGGGTCTCCTGATTTTCAACCCAATCATCCTCCTTAGCAGGTGGCTTCAGAAATCCACAGAGTTTTCTGAAATCCTGAAGAAGAAAAGGCTTCATCTGTCCCCCTGCCATCAACCAATGTAAACCAGGCATTTTTAATTATGTTTCAATATTTGTATTTATTTATTCGCTCATTCAAAGACTGTATGTTAAGGGCATATTATGTGATCATCCTTGTGCTTGTACACAGCACACAGCTGCAAGTAGACATTGTTTCTATTTTCCTGAGGCTTACAATTCCATCATGGGGACAGAAATATGCACATAACTGCACAAGTAAATACATAACTACCAACAATGAAGAATGTTGTTTAGGGCCCAGGTATGGCAATACATGTCTTTAATTCCAGCACTCAGGAGTCAGGGGCAAGCAAATTTCTATGAGTCTAATGTCAGCAGTCAGTTCTAGGCAAGACAGGGATACACAGAAAGATCCTGTCTCATTAAATAAATAAACAAACAAATAAAGCTGTCTAGATTGATTACAGTATGCTAATAGGAAGAACTTATCATAAACATCAGGGAGTAAATATGAAACATCACCACACAAAGAGAGACCCTGCCAGACCACAAGTGTCATATCTATAGAAGGTCTGAAGCAGAAAGGAAAACTGGACATACTTTATGATAGTGGTTTTTATTTAAGCAAAGCAGGGAAAGTCCAGCAGGAAATGTACCAAACTGTTAATGATGTTTTCCTTCTGAGAGGAACTGGTACTTTGCCATAAATTCCTGAAAGCTCCAGACTTTCTACAATGAAACACATAAGCTTTGTGATGAGAAGTATGAGAGTAGAAAATGTGGCCCAAGACATGGAAGAGCCAGAGGTTAGGGTATAGGGGGACTGGGGCAAGATAGTGTCTTCTGGCCATGATAGGACCACTGCACTCATAAACTCACAGCAGCTATAGTTACCTGCACAAGATGAAGTGAGCCAACAATATAACATGGGTGCGGTAGGACTCACAAGCCTCCCCTAGCTGAAGACCTATTGATGATGATCTGGGAGGTGGGGTAGGTTTTCTTTAAGGGTGTGGCCCCTGGTAGATCCACCAATGCTCTAAGGGATAGCCCCATACCCATGAGTATATGGGCAACCCAAAATGGACTTAATGGGTTAAAAAAAAAAGAGGGCACAACCTTGTGAAGGAGTAAGGAATGGGAGCTGGATCCCAAAGATGTTAAGGGAAGGAGTGTGAGGTAAAAGTCATCAAAATATACTGTATGCATATATGAAACTCTCAAAGAATTAATAAAAATATTTTTTAAAAAGAAAAGAAAATATGATCCAAAAATGCCCTGTATGAGAAAAGAAAGACACTTAGAACCCTCTCCCAATCAGTGCAGCAGTCCAGAAGCAGACTAGAGCTGAACCCAACAAAGCACAGTTCTGCTGATTTGAAAGGCCCTGGATTCTCAATGTATAAAGCTGTGAAAGAAAAGGGACTACTTGGAGCCTGTTATGTGGCAAGTGTTTTCCTCCCATTTGCCCATCACCGTAACAAGCAAACAATGGTGCCTCATTTCCACAATCTACTCTGTAACTGCTCCTTTCTCTCACATCAGCTCTATGATATAACCCCCAGCTTACAAATAAAATCTAAAGAGAGGCCATTAAGTGAGGCAAAAGCTAAAATCTTATTCCAGAGCAGGATGCAAAACAGTCACCCTAGTAAATATAATTGTTTATGTTAAAAATTTCCAGTAAGGGTGGGAAAAAAAGGAAGAAACCTGTATTTGAATCTTGGTTATGCACTGTCTTTTTTCTAAGCACCTCTATCATTTAATGCCTATGCTTAAATCTTTATTAAAACTTTTTTTTAGTAAATTCCAACTTTGCTTCAAAGGAAAAAAAGAGTTGGAAAAAGGAATTATTATTGCTGCATGTGGGAATGCAGCTCCCACCTTTTGAAGAGTTCTTAGGTGGAGGAGAGAGGAATTAAGAAAGGATAGATAAAGAGAGACCTAGACGATGAGAAGAAAGACAGAAACACAGGATAACTTCGGGAGGGCCTGGATCAATATCCAACAGCCTCATCCTTTATTGAAAAGAGCTTTTTATAATATGCCAAGGGGAGAGGCAAAAGACCTCCCCCTTGCACAATCAAAGCACACCATATAGACAAATGTAGAGCCTTCCAAACACCTGGTAACCATGCCTGTGGTCAAATCATCCCATTATGCAGTCCTGCTGGGTAAAGCAAGCCCAGATTCTCTGGCCCTGAGTAAGTTCTCACTAGGAAACCTCTGTGGATCTCCACAGCTCCCCCTTCTTAATATTTTAAAGGGTCCCTCGGACCCTTAAGGTGGACTGTGCCTTTCACCTTAGGTCACCTTCTACCACTAGACAGCCTTACCCATCACTGAGATACACTTTCCACCAAATGCACTCTGTCTTAAGTTGACAGCTAGCAAGAAGGACTTACCTGTCTCTGACTACCAGCCTCTGGCAAGGGAGAGTGCAGAGCTTAACTCTATGTAACCCTGAATTTCCTACTAAGATCCTGCAAATAGCTGGAACGATTATAGCAATACTCCTGCTCCCTATGGTTGCTAGGCCTCCTAGTAAAGGAGTCGAGGATGATAAAGATGGAATGGCCTTTTTGAATGGGTCTAAGATGTCTATAGCAGTCTCAGCCACACCAAGCCCTTTTTTAAATCAATAAACTCTTGATGCAACCACATCAAATAAATCAGTAAACTTCTTATAACATTAACAGGTTAACATGATTCTAACAAGTATTACTATGCATAATTACAATTCTTACAAGCTTACATCCAAAAGCAAACTTGCAATAGAACTATTTACACTTTACAAACCTTAGCAAACACCCAAAAGCAATTTCTTAATACAACTTTTTGCATTTCTTGCTAACAAAACATAAGGTACATTAACACAAGTTAACATTAATCCATTCAAGGGACAAGAAAATTTTTTTTAATTAAAGAGACTAAGGAATATTAACTCTCCCTTTTCTTTATAATTTTTTAAGCTGCATCTGGAGCCTGGGTAGAAAAAAACTAAACTTCTCCATTTCTATACAAAACAGTTCATGAGTCACCACATTTAATAAAGCATATATGCATACACAAAACAATACATAAGTCATCACAGTTGATAGAGTCTATATGCATAAGTAAATTCAAAATCGTCCTATTGCAATTGAATCACTCCTGTCCATCCCATTTCTTAAGTCTGAAAAGTTCAAAAAGTGAGTTCTAGTACCAGCCTTAAAGTTCCTCTGAGCACTTGAAATCAGGGCCTGGCTCATCAGCTGCCCTGAAGTCCCTGTATAGCAGTCCAAGTCATAATGCCTCTGAAGCAAACAGCTCCAAATATGAGGAGTCCAATGACCAAAACTTTTTTGGAGTTCCCCTGAATGCAAAAATTCAGTTCAAACACCAGTCTCTGAAACTTCACTTTCAGTTACAGCAGCATTTTATGGCAGTCTTATCCTAGGAACTCTGCCTCAACAGCCTTGTCCTTTATTGAAAAGAGCTTTTAATAATATGCCAAGGGGAGAGGCAAAAGACCTCCCCCTTGCATGACCAAAGCACATCATGCAGACAAGTGCAGATCCTTCAAAACACCTGGTAATCACACCTGTGGTCAAATCATCCCATTATGCAGTCCTGCTGGGTAAAGCAAGCCCAGATTCTCTGGCCCTGAGTAAGTTCTCACTAGGAAATCTCTGAGTTTCCACAGCTACAAGTTAGCTAGTATTGTGCTGGTATTATGCAAAGTACAATATTTTTAAACAAGTGTACAGTGCCAGGAGTTGGGCTATGTCTGTTAGCAATCTTGTGTGGGTTTTTTGCTGGGGGACTTGGAGGACTGGCCTCAATGTTAGCAGAGGAAGACTCTGATGACCTTGAACTCCTGATCCTCTTGCTCTGTCTCCCAAGCACCAAGACTACAGGCATCCATCATCATGCCTCACTCTGGTTTCTATTCTTCATAAAAAAAAAAAACTTTATGAGAAAGGTGTTTTATTATTATTATTATTATTATTATTATTATTATCATTATCATTATCATTATCAATCATTATCATTATCATTATCATTATCTTGTTTGCAGACAAGAGAACTGAGCTTCAGAGGGACAGTGAGTTGGTTCAGCAGGTAAAGGTACCTGCTGTCAAGCCTAACTGCATAAGTTCAGTCCACATGGTGAAGGGAAAGCTAGTTCTGATACCCATCCACCCTGTGGCATACACCCACTCTCACACAAAATAAATGAAATGCTTTTTCTTTATTTTTTAGAAGAAAATTGAGCTACAGTGAGGTAGAGTAGCTGGCCCAACACCACACACTCTGTTACTTGAAGCAGGTGAGCTGGCTAGCACCAGACTCTGTACTCCCATCCACCAGCTCTACTTCATTCTTGTGTCCACCAGCTCTTGCCGTGGGATGGTCTTTCTGTATGCTGTGAATATGTGTTGCTAAAGAAACTGTTTTGACCTATGGCAAGACAGGATAAGAGCCAGATGGGAAATCCTAGAGAGATACAGAGAGAAGTGGGTTGAGTCAGGCAGACACCAGCCCACTGCCCAAGGAGCAACATGTCAGCAGACAGGTAATGCCACAGCCATGTGGCAAAACATAGATTAACAGAAATGGGTTAATTTAAGATGAGAGAGCTAGCAAGAAGCCTGAGCCATAGACTAAACAGTTTGTAATTAATATAAGCCTCTGTGTATTCACTTGGGACTGAGAGGCTGTGGGATACGAGCAAACTTCTGACTACATTTGGCACCCAGATGTGGTGGCAAAAAAATCTGAGAGAACTTAAGAAGAGATTCTAGAACAGAGTTAAGAGCAGCTTCCTGGTTTTTGTCTCTCATGTGAGCCATGGTTCAGAGACTCCGAGGTACAGAGAAGCCACAACATCCAAACTTGAGCACAGCATGGCAAATTCCTGCCACAATAAGCAGATGCATCTCCAAGCCTCAAAGCATACTGTGTGGCAGATTTAGCTTTCGCTATAACGTTTCTGGGCTGCACACTGCCTGGTGGATGCATAGATCCACTACTTCCTGAACTGGCAGTAAATGTACCTCCACCATGTTGGGGAAGCTGAACAGGTGGACCCAGCAGTCAAAGCCACAGATTCAGTCCTAGCCACACAGCTTAACAGTTTAAAAACTCTCCTGGTCAGAAAATGATTACAGATGCACAATAAGAACAGATTCAGATGGAAAAAAACTCTAAACAGGTTACATTGTGTTTAAAAATATATGTATGCTTGAGAGAGAAAGGAAAAAGGGTAGAAAATGTCCTTAAAAAAGAAATAGAATAATAAAAAAATATGAGCCACATAAAGATGGAAAATACATAGAGAGTCTAGATTATGTATATTATTATGTTTTCTTTGAATTTTTTGACTGTTAATGAGCTAACCTCAGAGAGACATTTGGTTTGGGGGGCTGCTAAGCTAAATATATATATATATATATATATATATATATATATATATATATATATATATATTGACTTTTCAAGACAGGATTTTTCTGTATAGCTTTGGTGCCTTTCCTGGAACTCACTTTGTAGCCCAGGCTAGCCTTGAACTCACAGAGATCCACCTGCCTCTGCCTCCCACATGCTGGGATTAAAGGCGTGCACCACCATCGCCCAGCAATCTATATTTTAAAAGTATCCTGGCTTCAAATTTTGGGTCTAAGGATATATTGCTTTGGAGAAGAGGTTCTGCTTTTGTTTCCACAGAAGATGAGAATCTATGGATTGCTTCCAGATTAATACATTTGATCAGGAAAGACCCTCTGAAAGATCTCCAATGAAAACAGGTAACCCGGATGATACAACATTTCAGAGTGCCTCTGTTGCAGTTTCCTCTGAGTTCTGCATCCAGAAAGGCTTCAAAGCTGCTGGCTGAGATGATCCAGCTTCACAGGCTACTCTATTCAGGATTTGACCATAATCCTAAATTTTCTCAGCATCCCTATAAGATTAACAGCACACTCAATCAGCAGAAGTAGCATAGAAAATTATTCCCACATTCCCAGAAAATGGATTATGGATGTTTGTCTTTGTTTAGGGGGTTTGGTTACAAATTGTTATTGGTCATAGTCAATCTCTTTCTAAAAGAAGAAAGGGGATATGATATAAAATGTATGATACAGAAATGATAGGATAAAAGGGTAGAATATTGAATCTACTTTTATCCCCAAAACAACAGTTAATATCAAAATATTTTACATTGGTATGAATTTCAGTTTATTGATACAAATTTAGTTTTGTTATACTGTATGTATATTTCTACTCTTCCTTAAGGTATTATGTTTATGCAACTCATTTAAAATGTAATGTATAATTAAGAAATACAAACTAATAATTAGTCATCCATGATAATCAAACTTATAGTCATGTTAGTTAAGTTTTCTATGTATATAAAGATATACTTTAATTAGGTAGGAAATCTTCAGACACTTCAAGGACCTACAGAATATGACATTTAAAATGTTTTAAAAACTTAAATTTTTCTGGACAATGAGACATGTCTTCTCCGGGCAGCACCAATTTACTTCAAAGAGGAAGATGGACATCAAAGACACACCATATGGAGTTTCTCTTCTTGGCAAAACTGGCCATTTGGGCAAGAAACTGCTCTTGCCTGGACTGCTTGACAGTATGTTGTATTAACTGGACATACAGGACCCATAGGAAGGTGACCACTGAACTTTGTCAAAACAAGACAAGATGGTCCTTCGGGTTCCTGCTTCACAGAAGAAACTGCCAGACATTCTGCAAGACACAGAGGAAAGTGACTGATGAACTTTGCCAAAATAGGTGGCACAGTCCTTCAAATTTCTGCTTCACTAAAAAGTCTGCCAGAGACTCTAGGCCTATAGGCTGAAGACAGACGCCCCAGTGTTACAGAGGAACTTTGGATGACTGTCCAGGTAGCTTGTCATTTCTAGAATTTTGGAAGTTGCTTGCAATATAATTCCTATTTACTCAGATAATATTATATCCTTCTGGGGTCTTTGATGGAGTTGAAGACTAGATAGTTAAAATTATAGTTTCCCTTAGTCATGATAAAAGGTAAATTAGATATTAAACTTTAGACTCACAAAAGTAGGCGATATGATACTCTCTTTAATTTTGCTAAATACAAATAGACTCGATATTATAACTGTAACTCTTGCTTGATAACTGTTCTATTATATGTAATTTTACTACATTAAAATGAAAACCTCCCTTTTTGATAAGACAGAAAAGGGAAAGTGCTGTGGGATGATCTTTCTGTATGCTGTGAATATTTGTTGCTACTATTGGTTAATAAAGAAGCTGTTTTGGCCTATGGTAAGGAAGGATAAGAGCCAGGGAAATCCGAGAGAGATATAGGGAGAAGAGGGTGGATTCAGGGCAGATGCTAGCCAGTTGTGCAAGAAGCAACATATAAGCAGACTGGAAACACCACGGCTGCATAACAAAACATAAATTAATAGAAATGGATTAATTTAAGATGAAAGAGAAAGCTAGCAAGAAGCCTGAGCCATAGGCCATACAGTTTGTAATTAATATAAGCCTCTGGGGGTTCACTTGGGAGTAAGAGGCTGCAGGACACAGGAAAACTTCCAAGTACAAGATCTACTCCATCCTTGTCCACCAGCTCTACTTCATCCTTGTGTCCACCAGCTCTACTTCATACTTGTCCACCAGCTCTACTTCACACTTATCCACCAGCTCTACTTCATCCTTGTCCACCAGCTCTATTACACGCTTATCCACCAGCTCTACTTCATCCTTGTCCACCAGCTCTACTTCATCCTTGTGTCCACCAGCTTTACTTCATGCTTATATTCTTTGCCCTGGTACCTGCCACCTCTAAATGATCTATTTCCAAAGCTTCCTTTGGGCTCATATCTCTGTTATGACTGATGAGAGATATGTTTCTTTTGGATACTTGAGGCAAGTAGAAGAGGTTGGGGATGGGGATACCAAAACACAGGCAGACAGACATATAGTCACAATGAATTGTTACATATTTTATGTAATTCTCAAAGAGTGGGACTCAAGCCTCCAAACATAAAGAAATGAGCAGAACAAAATGCTAATTACCCAGATTTAGCCAATACATGCTACATTCATATCAATATATCACACTGTGTACCATTAATGAGTATAAATAGTCCATGTTAATTAAAAAAAAAAAGGTGTGCCGGGTGATGGTGACACATACCTTTAATCCCAGCACTCGGGAGGCAGAAGCAGGTGGATCTCTGTGAGTTCAAGGCCAGCCTGGGCTACAGAGTGAGTTCCAGGAAAGGCTCCAAAGCTACACAGAGAAACCCTGTCTCGAAAAAAAAAAGCCAAAAAAAAGATGCAAACATTTAAAGATTTTTATTAAATAAATGTTATGTTTTTCTCCATTAAAGAAAGAAGTACCTTGTCCCTGACTAGCATTTGTGTAAATGTATGAAACTTAGCCTGGAGAAAAGTATGCTCTTGACCAATAATAAATTAGTTATTAAATGATAAGCAATGAAGGCGGGACAGATGGATCAGTGGTTTAGATCACTTGTTTCTCTTGCAGAGGACCTGGGTTCAATTCCCAGTCATGTTGACTCACAACCAACTATGATTCCAGTTCCTGGGGATCCTTTACCTTCTTCTGGCCTCCATAGGCACCAGGCATGTATGTGCACACATACATATATGCAGACAAAATATTTATACATATAAAATAAAATAAATAAATCTTTAACAATTTTAATGATAAATAAACTCTCAGAAGTTTTGAGCATGTACTGCTCTTAGAGAATACTTGCATTAAGTTCCCAGTACCCATATGCAGCTTACAGTAGCCTGTGTCTCCGGCCCAAGGAAAGAGATGTCCTCTTCTGTACTCTTCAGGCACCTCTACCCGTATGTGCACATTCTCACACAGAGACACACAATTTTGTTTTTAATCCTTAATAATAAATAAAGCCTGGGTGTTGTTTTAAACTAAGCATCTATCACTCTATTTTACCCATAAACACTCAGGAACCAGATGCTAGGGTGAAAACCTGGTAGCTCACAGAGGCAAAGAAAGCACCTGACTGACCATCTTCCTCAGCTGACATCCCAGAAAGAGAGCTTTTTCCTATGTCATCTCAAACAAAACTCCTCAAACTCAATGTCCCTCCCTTCTGCTTTCTGTGCATCCCTCTACCCATCTTCCTGACTCCCTTTTACTCTCTGTTTTTTTCCTGTCAACTGATTGTTTGCTCCACCTCTTAACATATGGTTGAATTTATTTAATCCTGTTTACAATATTCAAGCAGAAAGCTCTTGGATTAGTGTATGCTAGGGCTGAGCCACACCACAACTAGAAAGAGGTTTATCCAATAAATAATGCAATCTTGGGGTTCACAGTGTGATCAAATATCCTGCAACACCTGGGTTCTGAATGTCTTGTGCAAGCCAAGTGACTAGCTTGGTGATTTTCCAATTAAAGTATAACCAGAAGCAGTCAGCAAAATTGTTAACATACAAACTGGTAGACCCTGATCCCAGAACTGCTGCTTCAACAGGTCTGGGGCAGAGCCCAAACATGTGCATCTGACAAGGTCCCAAGAGCTCTGACGCTGCTAGTGGAGAAACACGCTTTGGAATTTTTTATATGGTGTGACACAAGTCAGGACTCACAAGTGTAAGCACCTAGTGCCACTGCTCTCAAACTGAGAGTTCCTCTCATCCCAGACCCCCACCCCACCCATAACCTCATCCTAAAATAGGTAAATGACAGAAGAAAAAAAACATACACCTCAATCTGCAATAAACAACTGGAGTTGTTTACTGAAAAACAAAGTAATTGATTTGGGAGTGGTGGAAGTTTGAATGTGTTTCTTTCTTTTTGAAATTAGTGATTACTTTTTAAAATTTTTACATTTATTTACTTATTGTGTGTATGGACATGCATGTGTCACAATGTGCACACAGACATCAGAGGACACCTGTGGAAGTAGGTTCTCTCCTTCAACCCTGTGGATTCCGGAAATGAACTCAGGCTGTCAGGCCTAGCTGTTATAAATTATTGTGCAAGGGGGCACCCCTGAGGGTACCCTGGGCATGCAGGGAAACATGTTGGACAGATGCAGTGGCGGGATGGGCAGATGCATGCCATGCGGGCATGGCAGTCACCAGTAATTCACAACCCAGATGCTGCATCTATGTGGAGAGTTTATTATAATAGAGAGATGAAGATAAAGATAGGAAAGAAAGAGACAGAGAGAAAGAGAGAGGAGGGGGGGAGAGAGAGAGAGAGGAGAGAGGAGAAAGAGAGAGAGAACACTTTGTGGGAGGAAAATTGGAAGAGAGAGAGAGAGAGAGCATGGGACGAAGTTTTTCCTTAAAGAGAGGCTTTTACATCAGGATGCAGGGCAGTGCCAAGGGGTGGGATTTCAAGGGGTGGGTCAGAGTATTAACACTAGCAGTTACCACCCTTATGAGATACCTCACCAGGCCCTAATTACTTCTAACCTGAGAGGAAATCAGAATATATCTGTTTGAAACTTTTGGGGTTGCATCAGTGCCAAAATATCTAATTAAATTCACTTAGTGTAAAGAATAAAAATTTCATTTGTTACAAAAGTCTAAAAAAAAAAAAAAAAAAAAAAAAACCTGCAGGGGTGAAAACTAAAGCATTCATGCGCCCTCTAGTGGGAATTGAGTTCTTCATCGTTCAAAGGCTGCAAAACGCAAAACTTCTAATTCTCACCTAAACAATGAATGAGATTGTTATATTTTTAACATTAAAGTTGGTGAGTATTTTGTTTCTTAAAGAAAAAGATTAATAGATAAGATATATTTGGAAATTTCAATTATAAAAATAAAAAGAAGCTAAGTAAAGCTTGTGTTATTATCTGTTATTGTGCTGGCAGAAAATATTTTAACGTAAAGTATTGGGAAGCAATTTAGCAATATGTTAACATACAATCATAGAATTATAGTAAACTCTTGTGATTACCCCATTATTAATATTCTGTTGGTCTCACTTGAAAATGCCTGATTCCCATTTGCTTAGATTTTTGTAAAAGTAGTTTTTAATTTTGTAAAGTTTCCTAATCACGAATCTCTCTAGGTTTAAATCAGACCTAAAGGATCCCATTAATATCTTTTTACTTTAAGACTTCGTTTTTATTTTATATGTTTGGGTGTTTCATTAGCATATCTGTCTGTGCACCCCATGTGTGTAGTGCCCTTGGAAGCTGGAAGAGGATGCTGGACCATCTGGAACTCGATCTAAACAGTTGTGACAGAGTTATACATGTGGATGTTAGGAACCAAACCTGGGTCCTCTGGAAAGGCAGCCAGTGATCTCTTAACAGCTGATCCATCTCTCCAGTCCTTTTAAAAATTGTTATTTAGTAGTAGTAGTAGTAGTAGTAGTAGTAGTAGTAGTACTCAGAGGCCTCCAGTCCAAGGAAACAAGACCAGTTGAGGATCCGGCAAGGTGAGATAGCTGTGGCTTATTCTGTCTCTCTGACCTTCCAGTGTTCACCCCAATACCTGGCTCAGGTTTGATTTTATTAATAAGACTCTTTAAGATTCATGCTACAAGTAGTAGTAGTACTATTTGTATATGATGGCATGTGGATGGAGATAAAAGGACAACAGGTCAGTCTTCTCCCTCCATGTGCGGTCCAGGGATCAAAGTCAAATCAGGCATGGCAGTAAGTGGCTTCACCACTGAGCCATCTCACTCATGAGTCCATGCCTTTTCATTTTTAACTAGTAAGACCAGACTAAGTCCATTTCCCAGAACATATTGATAGTTTGCACTTTTCTGCTTTTTTTTTTTTCATAGATTGATTTTCCTTTTGATTTCCACTCCTCCCCCAGGGTCTCTGTGCTGCATTACCCCTAGGGCATCATTTACACAGGACACAATACGTTGTGCTGGCATGGCCCCTGACACCTTCAACTCTGTGTTCATGTATGGTGAAGTCACACCTGCCATTCAGGCTTATTTCAATATTCATCTTTCTCAGGAAGCTTCCACAGAAGGCTTCAGTAGCCTGTGAACATGATTTCTATCACAGGCCTCTAATACCTTTTTGTTTTTCAATTCTGTTTATTTTCTCTTTTCTGTTATCAGAGTTGAGGAGAAAGACTATGACTTCTCTTTGTAGACTCAACTCCTAAACCAATGTCTCATATGTTCAGTGAGTACTAGTATTATAATGTAGACATGTGTCCCCAGTAAGATGACATATGAGGACAGCTTAGTCCCCAACAGAGATAGCATCTATTATTTTAACCTCATGTTATAGGACAGTATTACTAACAAGTACCTCATTTTGTGAGACCAAAACTGACATCACCTTCTCTGCAAAATTCTCAAAGCTAAGACTTCCTGGTCTTCCCCTCTTCCTCTTACCCATTACTTGAATCACAAACCAAACCAACTGGGAGGCAGTGAGATCATGAGGGTGCTAGCCCCCTCAATGACTTCTGAGTAAATGGGCTGTCAGGAGGGGGTCCTGAGATGTGGCTTTGAAGGGAATCTTGTCCTCAGACCCTTCCTTTTGCTTTCTCTTTGCTTCCTGGCCACTGTAAGAAGAGTGACTTTGCTCTAACAAATGTCCTGCTGCCATGATATTCTGCTTCCCTTCAAGCCTGAGCAATAGACACCAACTATGAACTGAAACCTCTGAAACTGAGTCAAAACCACCCTTCCTTGCTTGAGTTGCTTACCCAGCCTTTTTCTCAAAGTGGGACAAAGCTGACTGACATAGTTAGTTACGCTGGAATCTTAAGTTCAGGCTGTCTCACTTTCAAGGTTGAGTTCCTGGAGGTGAGAAATTCTGGCATCCAGTGCATCTCTTTACATTATCCATAATTACCAAGTTAAGTGAACCTCATAATCTCCTGATGAGATTTGCCCTTTTGATTTTAATACAGTTTTATGAAGTTAAACAAATCACAAAGGCATCTATGTGAACTGAAGTTCCCAGAAAGGAAAGAAAAAAACTGTTTAAAATTCTACTAGGCCAAATGACTTGAGTTTGATCCCTAGAACCCCATAATAAAAGACAGCTCTAGTGGCATGTGCTTATAACCCTAAATGTAGGGAGGTGGAGACAGGTGGGTCTTTGGGGCTCACTGGCCAGCCAGCCTAGCCTATTCAGTACAGTGAAAAGCCATATCTTAGCAAACAAGGAAACAAACTCCTGAAGCTGTTCTCTGGACTCCTGTACATGCACACTCACACAATTGCACTCCTATGCACACATATATACACACGATGACACCTAAGAACCTATGAGTTAGAAGGAGCTGAAATTTTAAATAATCATAATAATGTTATAGAGAATCTATTTAAGGAAATTATACCACAACAATCCTCAACCTAGAGAAAGAATTGAACATCAAAATGCAAGTAACATTTAAATAGTAAATTGACTTTAGAAGGAAATACTCTCTCCATGACACATTATAGTCAAGATGTAAAAAAACAAGCACCAACGAAGAACACTAGAGCTATAAAGGAAAACACCAACTCCCCTACAAAGGCAAACACTTCAGCATAACACAAACCTGTCATCAACAACAAGAGCCACAAGAATGTACAATGTAGTACTCCAACACCTGAAAGGAAGGAAACTGCCAAGAAAGATTGCTAAATCTAGCAAAGCTAACAAAAATTAAGTCAGTTCATGACCACCAAACCAAACTCTGGAAGATACAAAAGAAATATGAGGCACACGCCTTTAATCCCAGCACTCGGGAGGCAGAGTCAGGTAGATCTCTGTGAGTTTGAGGCCAGCCTGGGCTACCAAGTGAGTTCCAGGAAACGGAGCAAAGCTACACAGAGAAACCCTGTCTCGAAAAACCAAAAAAAAAAAAAAAAGAAAAAGAAAAAAGAAATATGAAACATAGAGGAGAAAATAAAATGTTAGTCACAGAGGCACAAAAGAGGAATAAATGAGCAAAGGAAAGCTACAAAGGAATCCATCATGTTCAACACAGCATACCAGCAAATCCCTAATACTAATAGAAGATAAAGAAAAGAACAAACCATAATCCAACTAACCAGAAAAGCAACTAACAAAATTATAGGAATTAAAGTCTGGGTGTGGTGGCCCATGCTTGTAATTCTAGCATGTGAGAGGCTGAAATGAAAGACTCAGGAATTCAAAATCATCTCCGGCTACATGGTCAGTTTGAGGCTGCTCTACAAAAGACCCTGTCAAAAAAGAAAAAAAATTACACAGGCTTGGGAGATGGCTCACCAGGCAAAAGGTTCATCAAGCAAATGCCACAACTTGAGTTCAACCCCCAGAACCCACATAAAAAAATGTGTGCAGTGGTGTGCATCTGTAATCCCAACACTTCCACAGAGATGTGCAAGCAAAAGCAGGAGAATTGGTAGAAACTTACAGGTTAGCAAGCCTAGAGTACACTGCCCAAGGGCAGAAATAACAAGGGAGACACTGTCTCAGTGTGGTGCTAGGTGAAAATCAACTGTTGAAAGTTGTTCTGAGACCTCCATATGTGCACTGTAGCAATACACATACACACATTAAATAAATAAAATAAAATTACAAGAATTAACAAGTCCCTTTCAATAATCTTAAAAATAAAGGGTTTCTACTTACCAAGAATAAGACACAAATTAACTGACAGGATTTAAAAAATGATATCAAATTGTTACTTATCTCAAAAAAACACACTTCAATGGTAAGACACTCACAGACTCATAGTCAAAGGATGCAAGTCAATTTATCAAGCAAATAGAAACCAAAAACAAGATGGCACAGCTATTCTGATTTATGATATCTAATAAAGTAGACTTCAAACCAAAACTACCTAAGAGACATAAAGGTCATTACATACTAATAAAGGCAATAATAAGATCAAGAAGGTATAACAGTTATAAATATATGTGCACAGGATACAGAGAGGTAAGATGAGTCAGATGGGATCTCACACAAAGATAGTTCATTTCAATATCTTGTTCTCATCTCTAGATAGGTTTTTCTCAACTAAATAATCACTTCAAAGAAACTTCAGATTTAAACTACGCTAAAGAGCAAATAGACTTGACAGAATAGTCTAGCTAATACATATTGAATGCACATTATTCTCAGTGTCCCATAGAACCTTCTCAAAAATATATTACATTATAGCTGACAAAACAATCCATAACAAGTACAAAAGGGCTGAATAACTTATTGTGTCTTAGCAGATCAAAGCAGAATAAAACTAGAAACCAATAGCAAAATAAAAAACTACAGAAACTATACCAATATTTGAGTTTAAATAAAACACTCTTGTATTTTTAGCAAGTCATTGAAAAAACCATGGGACAAATGTAAAAAAAAAAATTCTAGAATAAATGCAATCTCCCTTTGGAATGAAGAGGCAGCAGGAGCTGGATCAGCGACATGGGGCAGCTTTGTTCTGTATCATGAGTATACTGTAGTATTTTACCTGTTAATAAACTCTGACTGGATCTCAGACTACCTTCCCCCTTTACCTGACACCCAATCCAATGGCTGCCTAATCCCACCCAGCCCCATGGCTAGCCTGTGTGGACTGCTGGCCCTAGGAACCCAATACCCTACAGAGCCCGTCAGTGTTTGGGCCTTCCCCCACCTCCACCCCCACCTTCCAGTCCCCCACACAATGCTAGCCACCGGTCTCTGCAAAGCTCTGCCCATAAAAATAAATAAGTAGATAGATAGATAGATAGATAGATAGATAGATAGATA
>CABHPQ010135241.1:5842-26942 GCA_902168405.1 Peromyscus aztecus
CACACACACACACACACACACACACACACACACACACACACACACACGAAAAAGTCAGAGGACAATTTATGGGAGTTAGGTCCCTCCTTCTACCATGTGGGTTCTGGGGATTGAACTCATATTGCCAGGCTTGGTGGCAGCCCTCCTTATCCACTGAGCTACCTGGTTGGCTCATTATTTGGTTGGCTCATTACTTGACCTTAGTATGAATTCCCAGAGAAAATCTTGGTATTTTTATGCCATAATCTCAACTAGGTAAAGACCCTATTGGTACCTAAACAAAAATTAAGAAGATTATACATAGACGGCAAAACCCTTATTTCATTAGGAAAATTATATTTTAGATTTTTTTCTCATCTCACCTTTTTCTTGATATTAGTCATACTATTTTATTCTTACTTCAAAAATAGAAAGAATCTGACTCAACAGTGATTGAATTTTATCTGACATCCACCTGTCCATGTGTTTATGTCTTACTTAGATCATATTAAAAATGATAAAATGTACTTTTTTGCGTGTGTCTATGGTGTTCGTATGCATGTTCACATATGTGTGGATGCACATGTATGCTTATAAGTGTGGAGGCCCAAGGTTTACTTTAGGCATCTTCTTCAATCACTCTCCATTTTGTTAAGATCTCTGGCTGAACCCAGAGCTTGCCACTTCGGGCTAGTCTTCTGAAGGGTAGAAATATGGGTTGTCGTCACGCCTGCCAAGCTGTCACATGGATTCTGGGAATCTGAACACCTCACACTTATGCAGCAAGTATTTTTATCCACTGGGCCATCTCAAAATGTACTTGTCAATGGCCTGTCTTCCACAGCACTGCATTCCTTCTTGGGGATTGCTTTCTGGGACAATAAGTCAGCCAATCTTTCATCAGTGGGTATAGAATAAAAGGTTTCTTTCTGACATGTGTATAGTGTATTTCGATCCTGTTCAGCCAACCAGTCAATTTTTATTGGAATGTATTCATTACACAAAGTAATGATTTCATAAGAACATTTTCTTTTTTAAAAATGTATCGGTGTGTCTTTGTATATATAACGTGTGGGCAGGCAGAGGTGTGACTATCCCAGTGCATGTGTGCAATCAGAGGCAAGCTTTGTGAAGTCAGTTCTCTCCTTCCACCTTTACATGGGTTCTGGGGATTGAATTTGGGTCTCTGGGCTTGTGCTGCAATCGCCCTTTCCAGCTGAACCATCTCATAGCCCTGCAAGAACATTTTCACAAAGAATGCACTGTAATTTGACCATGTTCCTCCCCTACTTCTACATACCTTTCCACTCACCTTTTCTCTCCCTTGTCTCTTCCTATTGTCCGTTCTGTCTTCCTAGAAGGTTCCTTTTCTACTTTCACATTGTGTGTGTGTGTGTGTGTGTGTGTGTGTGTGTGTGTGTGTGAGATTTGATCTTATGTACCTATATGTAATATTTATATGTTCCACGTGAGAAAAAACATGCAGTATTTGCCTTTCTGACTAAGTTGATGAAATTGTCTTCATCGGATTTGAGCTGTAAAGTCTCATGCAATCCAGAACAGTGCTTAAGCCCCGAGTTCATATCTCAGCCCAGCACTCAATAGGCATGTGATATCAGATGATCGTCCATGCCTCACCTACCTGACAAAATGTGCTAAAGCATTCAGTGCCTGGCCTCTGAGTGCTTGTTAGTAAAGGCTAACATATTGTTCCTACAAGTAAAATTATTTGATTGTTTAGCTGTACTTTTCTAATCATGGGGGGAGGGGGGCGGGAGGAGGGAGGACAGGAGCATCCGTGGCCGATATGTAAAATTTAATTATAAAATTTAAAAGAAAAGAAAATCAAGGGCTGGTGAGATGGTTCTGTGGATAAAGACATCTGTGGGTGCCTGACACCTGAGTGCCATCCCTCAAATCCATGTGGTAGGAGAGAACTGACTCCCTAAAGTTGTTCTCTAACCTCCACATGTGTGTGTATTGTGGCATGTACACCCACACATGTAAACACAGTAAGTAAATAAATAAATAAATAAATGTAATTTTTAAAAAAATCAAGGGCATGGTAGTAAATACCTCAGAAGGCTGAGGCAGGAGGATTTCAAAGTCAAGGCCAGCCTAGACTACATACAGGGCTCTATCTTAAAAAATAAAAAATCTGACCTCCAAATACTGCCATCACATAGTATGGTTTAACAAAAAAAAAAAAAAGATGAAATAGCACATACATTCCAGAAGAGTTATCAAAAGTCTCTACCCTGGGGTGTGGGGGAGGGCTAGGAGAGTTTATCTTTACTGTATGCCTAACAGGATTTATAATCACCACGGAAACTCACCTCTGAGTTTATTGATGAGGGTGTTTTCAGAAAAGTTCAATTGAGGAGGAAAGACCCACTCTGAATGCAGGGTCCTAGACTGGATTAAAATGAGAAAGTGAACCCATCTCTCTTTGCTTCTTGACTGAGGATGTCTGGAGAATAGGCTTCTCTGACTCCTGCTGCATGCCTGCCTTCCCCGCATGCTGCACCGTGTCCCCACAGACTAGGAGCCACATTAAAGGCAGTTTTTAGTCACATTTTTGTCAGTACATTTGCCACGGAAGCTAGAAAAGTAACTAACTCGGAAGTCTGGTACAATATTCTTTGTCTCCTGGGCTGGAAGAAGATGCCCAGTTATTAGGATGTCAACAGACAAGGGATAATAATAAAGTCACAGGCAACAGCCAGACAGAACTCAAGAAACTCTCAAGAGCTCTGATGTAAATTTTTTTAGAACACGAAAATAAGGGCTACTCAGCTCTTGAGGTAACTGGACTTTAAGCCAAACAAACTGAGAGCCCAAGAAAAACTTAACGAAGTGTATGTATATGGCTGATCCAACTGTTCCCTGTATGTACTGAGTCTTCAGTTTGTTCACATTTATTAGGAAGCTCTGAGGTCAGAGAGGCCACCCAGACCACTGACTGGCAGGGCAAGTGATAACGTGATGGAATCTCCATGCAAGGGGGAGAATGTTGAACACCAACCATGAAGGAAAGAACTTGATACTGAATTTGGACTTCTAATATAATTTATCGGGGCTCAGAAAATACCCTAAAATATAGCACCCTGGAATGATATTTTTAATTAAAGTCACTTACATATTTTAACATTCCTTCCAAGAGATATGAATTTAGTTCGTGAAAACTCAGACAAGGAACCAAGGCTAACTATTTCTTAGGTGGGTCTTTAGACAAACATGGGAATATCAGACACCTTTTCCAGCACCTGATGCACTGTAAGTGCTTTCTCTGGGTAAGTGACTTTATCTGGGCAAATTAGTCACAAGCTGTTGTCCCTCTGCTAAACGTCACTCAAGTCCCAAAAATAATCATTTATCACTGTTAAAGCATTAGGCCCATTCATTCACCTAAGATCATTTGTTACCCCCTCAAAATTCCAGAACCCCCATGTACCTTTCTCCTATGAAGAGGCTATAAAAGTATCTAGTCTTCATTGGGCTACTGGTTAATCACATTTCTCTAACTGTTCCCACCCATGTTAAATAAAAATGTTTACCTTCTTCTATTGATCTGCTTACTGTTGATCAGCTTATTGTCAGCTCCGCCCAGTGAACATTCAGACAGTAGAGGACTTTTCTTTTACCCCTGAAAATTTGTGTGTCTAAATTAACATCTTTCTAGTATGTTCTAGAGCTTTTAATTGAGATAGATGTAACTAAGAAGGATTTCTGAAAAATGGTAAACGTGAAGAAAGTGCTAGAGAAGGTACAAAAGAGCAGCCCCTCCAGCTGCAGAGATGATCCTCCAGGGATCATTCCAGCTCCATCAGGAGAGTAAGCACTCGGGATGGAAGGGGACGTCCCATTGGCAGCTTCACACAGATCCAGCCATCTGAGGACACATGCATGTACACTGGAGGTATGCACGCAGAGGTCATGGAAGGCAACAGCCATTCCAGACTCTCCACCAGTATAACCAGGACCAGAGAACATTCCCAACCTTCCTGATGACAGCAGCTCTGGGGCTTCATATACTTAGCAATTTGATATCTTAGTCACTGTTCTGTTGCTGTGAAGAAACACAGAGAGACGTGGTGCCGGACATGTAGCTGAGAGTTCTACATCACGATTCATAGGCAGGCAGGCAGAGAGAGAAAGACTGGCCTGGCTTGGACTCTTGAAACCTCAAAGCACACGCAGGGTGACACACTTCCTCCAACAAGACCACATCTACTCCAACAAGGCCACACCCACTCCAATAAGACCACACCTCCTAATCCTTCTAATTCTTTCAGACAGAAGCACTCTCTGGTGACTAAGCATTCAAATATATGAGCCTATTGGGGGCCATTCTTATTCAAACCACCTCACTTGGCCACATTTTTTTCTTTACTGAAAAGAAAAACCCCAGGCCTTCATCATATACACACATGCCAGAAGCAGGCTTCCTTCAATCTGGAAACTCACATTCTAGCAAGATGCTTAGATTGATACAGCCAGTGCAGAGCTGTAGGCAGGTGGAGGCACAGGCATCAGGAATCTGGGCACTAATCTTAGCTCAGACTTACTGCTGTGTAATCTTAGCTAGTTCCCACCTAAACTTCATTTATAAAATGGAATCACAGTAGTACCATCTCAATGGTTTGTTGTGGAGTTCAAGTAAAATTGTAATTGTTCAAATAATAGGAAAACGAGCCATAAAACTAACTCATTATAATTTTTTAAATAATTAAGTTAAAATTAGGAACTTGTTAGAAATGTTCTTTCCTTTAGTTTCTTCTACCTTGGCTCAGGTTGTGGAGAGTGGAGCTGATGCCTAAAAAGAGCTCTTTTAATCAGAGCACACATTGGTTTTTCTGGAATATGCGTTCATTAGTTTCAGTTCCCCCAACTTTGATCCAATGTCCATTTTCCTGGCTCTCATCATTCCATGAAAATCAAGTTGCTGTTTGATGTGTGCATCCTGCTTCAAAGCCCTTCAACATACCTAATCTCACTTGATCCAGTTGTGACTCATCCTGTCCATGACAAATCACTTATACTTTCAAAGGATGCTGTGAACACCCCAGGAGAAGCCATTTTCAAAGACAGAATGAATAAGAGTCACCTCACTTTGTGGTTTTAAATGTAGATTTCTGGTATTCACTGCTAGAGAGTCTGATTCAATTCATATGAGCGGTCCTAAAAGGATGAATTTTAACAAGAACCCAAGGAATTCTGAGGCAGAGGTTTCCCAGCATCCTTTGAAAAGTAGTGCATACAGTTTACTAAACTGGGATTCACCCTGCACTATTCATCTGTATTTAATTTGGATTTAGTATCTCTTTACCCACCCAAATTACCAATATACTTTGCTATTTACTGGCTCTGTAGTACCACTGTCCAGAGTGCCAGCCTCTAGTCAGCACCAAGGTATGCAAAAAAATCCACAAATGTGGTGAGGGCTGGACTTTTTCTATCTGAGGGGTAATAAAGAACACACACTTTCTGATGGTAACTTTCTCTTTTACTTCATCTTTAAAAAATCTTCTCTCTGCACACATAGCTACATCTCTCTCTACACAGCCACACATCTCCCTTTACAACTACATCTCCTTACACTGCTCCACATCTCTCTATATACACATCTCTCTTCTACATATCTCTTCCTACATCCATCTTTACACAGCTACTGCTCCATCTCTCTACATAGGTCTCTTCTGCATAGCTACTCATCTCTCTACACAGCTCTCTCTGCACACATCTCTCCTCAACAGCCACATCTCTTCTCTCCACACATCTCTCTTGACCCACATCTCTCTCCTACATGCACATCTCTCCCCTATATGCACATCTCTCACCTACACACACATATCTCTCTCAATAGCAAAAACTTGGAACAAATATGAGTTACATTTTCAGGGTCACAAAGCATTTTTTGAGTAAACAATAAGAGACAGAGCCATTCTGGTACACATAAGGAATCACACAGCTTCTCTCAGGCTTTGTCACACTGACCAGGCACAGTGAGTAAAGTAAGCATGTAGCTCTAAGTGATCAGGGTTCCCAGACAGTGACATTGAAACTCAGGACTTAAACAATAAACAGTTAGTTGGCTGAACCTTGAGGTTCGGGGTATGTGCAGAAAGTCAATTGCTGTAGAGAGTTATGTCTTAATGTTATCAGCCTCATTTTGGTACAGCAATAGACACCTAGGAACTTGCCTGTGTGCATATTTTGCAGGGGCAACTAGTCTATTTTGAATTTGCTCTAAAGTCTAAAATTAGCTGAATATGTAAAAAGCTGTCTTTGTAACTGAGAATACTGTTACTTTCCTATATCAGTCTGAGTTATGAAAAATATCCTAGTATTATTTCTATTCATCAAAATTATACAACTTAATCAGAAATTGCCTTCCTGACTATCTACAGCTATATGTGTGCCCAGTAGATGAAATATATTCATGAGATAAACACACAAGCAGTGGGGAAAACACCCATAGCTGTTTTCAGGGAAGAAATGTAGTGACACATGAGAAAAACTACAATCAGTGACCCCACAGTCATCAAGTGGGGATCCCCATCAGAGAGTTATTCAGCTGGTGGGTCGATCTGTTGAATACTAGTCATCATCTGCTGTGTATTACCACAGCCTCCACCACTGCAGTTTCAAGCAAGTCATTTGACCTTTACGAGCCTGTTTCCTAGTTTGAAATATAGAAAACAGGTCCTAAAATGTGCTAATGGTCAGTGTGCAAAATATTTATGTTTCTGTCTCTCTTTCTGAATACACAAAGTATGACATTCTAAGCTCCTTGTGCCTGGTGAGACTATCTGTCATAACCCAAGCCAGCTGTGTGACAAGAGCAAGAAGTCTCAAAGTCCTCTGCCAGCAGCGACCTATCAGGGACTGTAGAGCGGCGACCACTGGGGCAGGCACACATGGAACAAGAACAGCTGCACAGGCGTGACTGAAACAGGGACCACATTGATAGAACCGGAACCACAGGGGCCAACATAGGTGGCTTGACTCATCAGTTTCTTACAGTCCCAGTTGTGTAAGGTCAGAAGGACCTGACAAGATATTTGAACAATTGACATATCTCAAACATCACTCACTTCACCCCTGAAAGGTATTTCTGATTATTCATTTATTGATTTTAAAGATCTTTAATACAACTGAATATAGTTGGGGAAACAGTTATGAATATAGAAATTCACTACATATTGGGTATTTCTATTTGGATATTACCATTCATTAACCTCTCCCCGCTAGGAGGCAGATTAAAATGAACACACACTGCAGTGTAAGTTGACTGATTTGGATTTACAACAAATGAAATAATTGCAAGGATGGCATGCGTATGTGGGACTGTAGGTCTTCACCACAGAAGTAAGTGATCTAGACCACACCCCCTAAGCACCTAGATGGCTTCTTGCTTGTTCCTTGCCCCCTCTGACTTCAGTTTGTCTGTGCCCCTGGTTCTCAACCTTCCTAATGCTGCAACCCTTTAATATAGTTCCTCATGTTGTGGTAACTCCCAATCATAAAAATATTTTTATTGCTATTTCACAACTGTAATTTTGCTACTGTTATGAATCATAATCTAAATATCTAGTATGCAGGATATCTGATATGTGACCCCCCCTGTGGGGGTCATGACCCATGGCTTGAGAACCAATGCTCTATGGCCCCTCCTGGCTTCCTTGCTCTGCTTACTGATTGATTCCACTGAAGATTCTTCATATCATAATTATATGAAGTGACAGCCATGCTGCTGGCATGTGCCAAGCACTGATATGTAACTTATTTTGGTGAGGTCCAAACAATTTCCATTTCCCAGATAAAGACTCAGAGCAGTTGGTCCATAGAACTAGGGAGTATTAAAGCCTCCATGATTCCAGACAAGCCCCCAGAGCTTCCTTCCATGGAACCACACTGTGAGGTAGAATCAGTAATGAGACTCCTGAAAGTCTAACTAGCTGCAAGTGGTCTAGGAAAGTATGTAATGAATAATGAACAAAAAGGCTACTTAAATCCCCTGTACTAAAGGAGAAAATACAACTGTCTTAGCTTATTTACTTTCTGTTGCTGTGATAAACACTGGTCAAAAGCTACTTGGAGAGGAACAGGTTTATTTCAGCTTACAGTTTATGGTCCATCATAAAGGGAAGTCAGGGCAGGAACTCAAGGCAAGAATCTGGTGGCAGGAACTGAATCAGGGGCCATGGAGGAGTGTGGCTTACTGGCTTATTCCTTATGGCTTGCTCAGCCTGCTTTCTTATACAACCCAAGATCACCTGTGCAGGGGTGATACCACCCATAGTAAGCTGGGCCCTCCTACATCAATCATTAATCAAGAAAATATCCCCACAGGAGAGATGCCCCTCCCCAGTCAACACCTTAGTCAGGTGGGAGAGCTGGCTATAAGGACAGAAGGTAGGAGAGCTAGCCCTGACCATCATCTGCTGCAGCACTTGGAAGAGTGGTCCCTATGCCACACCTGGGCAACACATTAGACCTGGCCCTGAAGGTGTAGGTGTGGGAGATCCAACCCTAAGCACATGAAAGCAGGAAAACTGGCCCCGCCCCCTGCTCATCCCTGACAAGGGTGAACTTGCCAAGGCAATGCTAGAGAGCTCACCCTGGTGGTGAGGAAAAGGGAGATCTGGTGGGCTGACAAACCCTGCAACTACCCAGGCCCACAACCAGGGTTATGGGTTGGCCCACCCAAATATCCACCCCATCTGTGACCTTCTGGAGCACTTGAAGGGACTGGTCCTGCAGACCCAAAGCTGCAGGATTTCCAAAACACAGGGTAACAGCAGGGTAACCAAGAGGAGTTTCAGTGAGGGCCCAATATCAATAGTGTAGCAGAAACCAGAGGCCTCAAATCAGACCAATGACTCTGTGCAATGAACACTTGCAAGTACAGATATATGGACAAAAGGGTTTACTGCGTGACTCACTGTGTCACACTACAGCTTCCATGATGAGATTCCCCCCCTCCTGCTTTTCTTTTTTTCTCTCTCTCTCTTAAATTTTATCTGGTGGGGGTGTGCTTCAAGGACAGAGGGCAGATATAGAGAAATGGGAAATGAATGGGATCAAGATGCATGTTGTGAAAGACACAACGAATAAATAAAAAGAAAGTTAAAAAAAGAAAGAAAAAGAAAAAAGAAAAGAAAATACCCCTACAGATTTGCCTACAGGCCCTCTGATGGAGGCATTTTCTCAACCAAAGTTTTTCTTCCATGATAACTCTAGTTTGTGTCAAATTGACAAAAATAACCAGGACAACAGCCATCTGTTCCATCTATTCAGAAAATTATGAAAATGAGATGATAAAGAGACAGCTCAGTGTCTCTTACACTATTAGTACAATGCAGATCACAAGCATTCTTTCCTCCAAGTTGTTCACCCAACAAAATCAAATGCATCTCTTGTGGCCAGGGCTAAGAAACTTGGTACCCTCTGTGCTAAGCTGAGTCCGACTCCAGAAGAAACGAGTAGTAACAACCAGTGGGGAGAATCAAAGAGAAAAAATGGTGCTGAGACTTCTCAGCTGTGATAGGACTCTGATTCAGGGACTGGGCCCCCGGGAGGGAGGAAGAAATTTGAAAGGCAGCCCTGGAGGTGACTGCTGGTCCAGGAGCCTAGCACTTGCTCATCACATGTCCTTGTCCTTACCAGGCCTCATCAGTGTCGCCTGCCACCGGCCTAAGCCTTAGAAGTTTGCTCTTGTCTGTTTAAATTAGTTCAGAATAGGGACACACATCAAGAGATGCCCTGAGTGTTGAAGATTGAAAGAACTTGGATGTAGCCACCTACCCAGCCACCCACTATCTTAAAATGACGAGCGTCCTGTTCTATTTTCACGTTAGTCAGTCTTTTTAATTCAGCTGAAAATCACCAAAAAATTTAATCCCAAATTAAAAGCTTGACTCGTAAAGGTTCATAATGACTCTGACATATTAGAAAATGGCATGACAGTGGTTGCTAAGGGGCTGGGGAGAAAAAGGAATGAGAGTGGCTTCCCTGACTCCAGAGCATCTACACAGATCTCAGAGCGAGCACATGCTGCAGATACCACATCCCCGACTAACGCTTCCCTTCAGGTCATCTCTACTACTGTTCTTCAAAGCGTGACCATTTAACAGTAAAACATCTGGGAACCTGTCAGACAAGCAGATTCTTGGGTTGCTCATCTGACTTACAAACAAGAAACCTGAGAGTGGCCCAGAAATGTTATCAACCGACTGTAATACACACTTAGGGAACAGGATCACGTGAGAGTTGGTTCACATACTCAGTACCCCAGTCCTGGCCCATAACCACCAGCCTGAGATTCTGGAATTGTGAGATTCTGGAATTGTGAGATTCTGGAATTGTCTTTCCAGGTGAGAGCCACTGATCCCAGTGCCTGAGAGAACCTAGACAGAGGCACATCGCAGTAATTTCCTCAGGTGTCACAAAAGATGTAGATGGAAGCCAGAGAGCAATCAAAATCTCTACCACGCAATGCTTCAAGACTGTAACCTGAAAAATATTGGTTCTCTCTCTCTCTCTCTCTCTCTCTCTCTCTCTCTCTCTCTCTCTCTGTGTGTGTGTGTGTGTATGGTTTGTGCATGTGTTTGTGTGTCTGTGTATATGGTCTGTGTGTCTGTCTGTGTGCGTGGTATGTATGGTCTCCTCTGTCTGTCTGTCTCTCTCTCTCCCTCTGTGTGTGTGTGTGTGTGTGTTTGTGTGTGACCAGTGAATGTGCACACATGCACGCACAATCAGAGCATGACTTTGGGTGCTTTCATAGAGCCTTATTGCCTTGACAGAAGACCACTGGTCTTTTGTCTTTTGGGGTCTTTTATCAAACAGAAAGTTCAACTTTTCAGCTAAGCTAGCTGGCCAAAGAATTCTTCATACCCACCTGTCTCTACCCTGATACTGAGGTTACAGGTATATGCAGCCATGCCCAACTTATGGCTGCTGGGGATTCAAACTCAGGTCCTAATGCTTGCAGATAAAGGTACTCTTAACCATTGAGTCATCACCCCAGCCCTTTGGCTATACTTTAAAATCAATGCTTAGAGACTGAGGATGTAACTTAGTGGTAGAGCACTTGTCAGACATGTGCAAAGCCCTTTGTTCCAACCCAGGAAGGAACCAAGGGAAGTATGGGCATAGACATGGAAGAAAGAGAGATTCAGCACTTGTAATACATACAAATGTTGAAACAACAAGACCAAAACTGGTGAGTGGAAATAACAAAAAGTTTAAAGGCCTCCAAAGGGAATATACAGATTATTAATCTTAATAAAATGACTTTCACCAACAGTATCAAAGTGCCTACTCATCCAGAGAGGTTTCTAATAAAAGCTAGGAGCTGCTGATAATCAGCCATAAATACTTGGGCAATGCAGACAGCTGTGGGAAGCTTTTTATTTTCTTTTGTTAGTTGTTGATTCTGAAATAGATTTTCATTGAAAATGAGTTGAGCTTTGACCCCAAAACTCTGAAAACAAACAAATATATAAAACACCTGCATTTGGGACTCAGCAGGTAAAAGCAATGCTCTACAAGCATGAGGCACTGAGTTCAAATCCCCAGAACCCATGTACAAAGTAAGACATAGTTACACCTTCCTGTCACCCCAACAATGAAGGAGGCCAAGGCAGTTGTATACCAAGTACTCACTGGCAGCCAGCCTAGCTCAAACTGGGAGCTTCTGGCTTATCCAGAGACCCCTTCTCAAGGCAATGTCAAGAGCAATGGAGGAAGACACTAGACATCCTGCTTTGCCCTCTTCATGGACACACATGAGCACATACACCACCTACAATATAAATAAATAAATACTGTAAACATCTATTTTTACTGTATGCCAGGTCCCCATTTGAGCTTTGACATCTTATCTTGTTGAATCTTTACCATAAAATGAGAGAGGAGTAGGAGACCATCACTATCCTTAATGAAACAGTCTCAGAGGCTCAAAGAACTTAAATTTCCATGAGGAGATACAGCTGACTCTGCGCCCCAGGTTTGGCTCTCCCCTAAGGTCCCCAGCTTTAATTATCATTTCAGTAATACCCAAGGTGATCCTTTCTCCCCTAATGCTCTGACATTCTCCTTCCAGCACTTTCCACTTGCTCCAAAGCACTTTCCATTGCTTCCCTTCCCCACAACTAAGACAAAACTTTCAAAACACGCCACTGAGCAAGAAACTACAGGAGTTATAAATGGGAACTAAACACACAGAATCTAAGACATCAGCATGGAGAAATGAATAAGAATATGCATCTCTAGGGACTTCCTGAGACTAGGTTCTTGCTCTGAGTTTGCTAGCTACGTGCCTTACCATCTTCCTCTGTAAATGGTAATGCAAATTGTCATGTGACAATCTCAATCATCAGCACTTATCAGTGTGTCTCATACACATAAGCACTTAGGATTCAGCACACCAAGCTAATGTGCTCCTGGAATTCACAAATTCTGTACTATTTTTAGTACTGTATTATTCTGTCCACTATCATAAATTTCTAATGAAATCCAATGCAGTTTAGACAAAGGCAACCTAACATCATGGGGGCAATGCACCCCATTCTTAAAGAGGTTAAAAATGAGCCTGGTTCACAATCTAGTTATCTAAACCAACTGCACCTCAAACATGTGTCCTCCTCTTCCTGCTTCTCCTCCTTCTCCTGTTCCTCATCTTCCTCTTCGTTTATTATTATTTTTTAGGCAGGGTCTCACTACTTTCAGGCCTGGTACTTGCTACACTGCTATATAGACCAGGCTGGCTTCAAATTCACACAGGTCTGCCTGGGTCTGCCTCCTATGAGCTAGAATTAAAGGCATATGCTGCTGGGCTTGGTGACACATGCCTATGACCCCAGCACTCAGGAGGTAGAGGCAGACTGATCTCTGTGAGTTCCAGGAGAGCTTGGGCCACATAGTGAGACCCTGGCTCAAAAGAAGGAAGGAAGGAAAAGAAGAGAGGGAGGGAGGGAGGAGACGAGGAAGGAAGGAAGGATGAAAGTAAGGATAAAAGAAGGAAGGAAGGGAGGGAAGGAGGGAGAGAGGGAGGGAGGGAGGGAGGGAGGAAGGACAAGACATCCCTGGCCCATACCTTTCTTTGAGAAGAGCAAAATATAGAAATCTAATAACTTTGCTCTTGCTTAAGACTCTTAAATGATCTAAAACTCAAAACATAATTTCAAATGGACATGTTTTTCATGAAATAAAAATGGAAGGATTGGCAAAATTATTCTCAAGCAACAAAAAGTTGAAGTGAAAAAAATTTCCAAGGTGTACTCATGGACTCTAGAACAGAAATTAATTCAATGCAAATTCCTATAAATTTGCTTTATGGCATTAAAAATATGCAAATTAATTACAACATCCAAATAATTTATCGAAAGTGTAAGAAAAAAATACAGTAATTTCTATTCATGGATATATATGTTTGTGATTCAAGTGATACCACCAAAGCTGGTATTGAAGAGTTCCCCAAAGGAAGCCCAAACTTCATCTTATGTAACTAGGGCACAAACCAGGGCACATTGGACAAAAGCTAAACATATGTTCACATGTTAGAAAATAGCTCCAAATACCTTTATAATGCCTCACTTTTGCATAATACTTATACTTTGCAGGCCATTTTTTACCTCCAATACTTCCTTTAAGTTTCACAGCATAGGAGTCAATGCAAACAGATCTATACTCATATTAAAATATCCTATAACCTTGGGAATAAGTACCTGTCCTAGGATGCTGATCTTGGCAGAATCCAAGTGTCCTGACTTCTAGTCTACTTTTCTTTCCATGAGTACACCAACACATATCCTGTAGGTGGAGAAAACACCCACAAAAACACATTTACAGTGATAAATCCTCCCTTTAGGACAATGTGTATATATCCTCTTTCAGCGAAAAGGTTGCTTGAAAAAGATTAAAGCTAATATGGCCATTGATGATATTTTATAGGAAAAATGCTTAAAAGCATAAGCATGGATGTATCCTTAGTTCTCAATGAGTTGTAATGTAAGCCAGGCTCCTCTCCATTAGCCTCATCTCATTTGTTAACATAATCCAATACTGCACAATTAATCTATGGAATCCTTGAAAACATGACAAGCAACCCCAGTGAGTATTCAAAACCAAAGGGCCAGCCGATGAATTTAGCAACATGCTGTGAGTTACTGTTTTTACTGATCAACTAAGGAATTTTACTTCCAGTTACACAAAAGAAGACCCGATCTGAGTCAATAGATCCTACGAAGATCTCAAGCTAAGAAGTTCAAAGTAGGTTTCCCTCTTTTTTCCGCTGATAAGGAGGAAAGATTTAGTGCCTTATAATACTGAATATTTGCATAGCATTCTACCATTTACAAAGTTCTACTTGCATTGTATTCCAGCAAACTAGTGAAATAAGTATGTTGTCACCCCCATATCACAGATAAATAAACTGATGCTCAGGCGGAGTGTCTTACTCAAAAATCACAAGAAAAGTCACAGGCAGAAGCTTAGATTCACATCTGAGTCCAAATTTTGTGTGAGCTTTTCACTTCTAGCTCACTGCCTACGCAAGAAAAGTCTTCCCCACCCACACAATGGTATCCTACATGCCTGGAACTCTGTCTTAGACACGCAGAAATTTCCTGGTCACTTCCTGATTCCCCTGGAAGGAGACAGGAAGAAATGCTTAATTCTTCTTTTGTCCTGTAACAAGAAAGATTTCTCCCCATGGTGCTGATACAGGCGCAAAGCTGAGAAAAGGGCTCTTTGGGGTGTAGCTGTCTCCCCCTCTGCATTTAACCCCCCCCCCCCCGAAAAAAAAATGACAGTCCTGAAATAACCCTTACTGAACCAGAAATGAATCTTGACTCGAAAAAGAAATCATGGGCAAGAAGACAAGAAAAGTGAAACAATGTTGGAAGATAGAGCCTGTCATTGTCCTGGAAGGCAAGAACCCGCACACACTCCAGGAAGGAGCTACCCACGAAACTCACCCGCTGAGCTGCCGCTGCCGGAGGACTGAGACATCGTCGGCCAACACTTCAGCACCGGGGACAGCTCTGCGCCCTCCAACTTCTGGAGAGCTTCCGGACTAGGACTGGCCGCCCGCTGCTCCCAAGCTGCGGGAGGTCTGGACAAGCCTTGGCACCCAAGTCCCAGCCTCTGGGTTCTGGAGTCTTTGCGAGACTCGGAAGCAGCGAGCGGCACTTCGGGCTGCGGCGGCGACGATCCCGGCTGCACGACGGCGTTGCGGGATCGCGCCAGAGCAGAGGAGACAGAGCCCATCCCAGCGGGCCAAGCAGAGATCCTCGGGGATCCGCACCCCTTGGCTGCCAAAGGCTGGCTCCCTTCCCACCCCGGGGCGCCCCTGGCGGACTGCGCCTCCTCTGACAGCCACACGTAGGCAGCTGTGCAGGGTGCAGGGAGGGCTATGCCCCCACCCCAGGTGGACTGGAAGGAATCTGTTCCGCGTCTGTGCCTGTCTGACAGTCCAGAGCGGATGGGAACACGTGGGGATGGAAGAACGTTGATACTGAAGATGTCCTGAGGCATTCCTGGAGGAGAGGGCGTGACAGTAAGTGAGGGGCACTTTTCCCTCCACACTACACTTGGTTCACCTGGGGCCAAAGGTGTGGCGCATCCTTCCTCTCCAGTGCAATCCCCAGAGAGGATGGAACCTTTAACGAAGGCAGAGAAGAAGCCAGTATTGTTTTTCTGTTACTTCTCTCCTCCCCCTTATTCTTGATAGTTTCATGCACGTACACAATGAAATGTGATCACATCTACCCCACATTTTTCTCCTCCAACTTCTCCCAAATCCCACATACACACTTCATGCTCCCAATTTTGTCTTTCTATTTTTTTTTTAAATAACCCACTAAGGTCAGTTAGTACTGGCCACATGTGCATGGGTGTGGGGCTGACCACTGGAGCAAGAGAATCTCACCAATGACCTCTTAAAACTAATGTCACATCTCTAAGCTGTGAGTCATTGATGAATCCCTCTTCAGTGCTGTCTCTGAACCTAGACTGTCAGCCACACTCCCCCTCAGCCTGGATATGGCCCCCTTTGTGGCCTCCAAGACTGCCTCCCCTTCTTTCCAGAAGTTGAGCCCAGGAAAGAGTGGAAGTGGAGGAAGAGTCATCTTAGTTGTGTTCTTGAGAGCCAGCAGGGAGGCACCAGCCCTGAGAAGTCCCAAGGCATTACACCAGAGCAGCCTGGGTACTGTTAATAGCCTGCTTTGCTGGCTGGGGTGAGGCAACTGGCTCCATCCTGCTCTGTCTGCAGTGAGACGGTAGGGATGCCTGATATGGGAAGCAGGAGTAGAAAGGGGAACCTGGGATGATGTTTCAGCTAAAAGATGTTGCCCAAAGGGGTTTGGGTTACTGCCCAAGGTCACACAACCAACTAGTGATAGAACTGGACTGCATGGGACTCCTCTTTCTAGATCCAGTATCCTATCTATTCTGTGTGTAAAAATCCTTCTAAAGATTTTTAGGCCCTGGATGGTGAATTGAGACAACTACTTGTGCAATACACAGTTTATTTGAGGTCACATTGTGGAAAGGGAGACAGACTTCCCCTCTGTGGACAGAGTTCAGCACTCTTTATGACACCATGCTATGGCTGGTGGCACCCATCTGTAAATTGCCATGCTCATGTGTAAATGTAAAGTATCACCACATAGATGGAGTCCAGAAACAATCAGATCAATAAATCCCAAAATGGGAAGAGAAAGGGGATTTAGAACCTTCAGTTAGTATAAAGGCAAATCAGAGCATCAGCCAGGCTAGGACAGCTACGGAACACTATGGCCTTCTCTGTCTAGTCTTGTTTCCCATGAGTGAGAAAAAGCCAAAATCATAGAACTTGAGCCAACATTACTAAGAAGAGCCTCCACCTAGTTGGGGTTTCAGACCATAGCCGCACTCCCCTTCCCATGCAAGGGCTAGGCCAGTGTCTTCTTACTCAGCCAATCCCAGGGACCGACCTTCTCAGGGAAAGCCAAAGGGAATGCCACAGGGTCCAGCTACAGGAGAGAGAACTATGTAGATGGAGACAGGAGAGCTGGGATGAACACAGGGGACTGGTTCAGATAAAGGTGATTACGCAGGGGGAAATGTCTCATGGTCTGCAGTTAGCAAACTGAAGATCCAGAATGCTTCAGCACCTCACAAACTCCATTCATATGCCTGTCTAGAGCATCCAGGTCTGCCAAAACCTTAGCTACTTCATAAAGATCATGTCCCGTAATGGGACTCAACAGTGCCACTAAAGCTTCATACCAGCCTCGAGATTCTTGCTGAGTCAATTTTTTAACTCTCCTGTGATCATGGTTTTATCTAGCTCAGTGAACTGAGAAGCAAACACAGCTTCCCTTATTCCCTGTCCCCTCAGTAATGCCTGTTCTTCCTCTGTTGTTTTCTGCTCCTGGACATTTATGGTGACCTCAGATAGTGGTGTCCAAGTGTTCTTAATGGCTCTTTTAAGCCAACACATCAGGTGCTGATTTCTCTCCTAGTGTCTGGGGCTGCACAGACTTTGTCTTTAAAGAGGGATGAGTAGTTACATTTCTGATCTTTTTTCCCCACCTCTACAAAGTCAGGTTGATCCCTTACACTCCCATATCCTACAGACTCATGTGTGACAGGCTCTTCTATTGCTTCTTTAAAAGTCTTCCACAATTTGAAACACTCCTCTATTGCTTGGTGGGAGTGTTGTACAGCCACTATAGAAATCAGTATGGTGATTCCTCAGGAAGATAGCAATCAATCTACCCCGATCTCTAGCTATACCACTATTGGGCATATATCCAAAGGATACTTCATCCTACCACAGAGGCAATTGCTCAGTCATCTTCATTGTAGTTCTAGTCATAATAGCTACAAATTGGAAGCAACCTCGATGTTCCTCAACAAAAAAAAAGGATTAAAAATGTATTAATTTATATAACAGAGTATTACTTAGCCATTTAAAAAATGAAATCATGAAATTTACAGGTAAGTGGGTGGAACTAGAAAAAAATATCCTGAGTGAGGTAACCCAGACCCAGAAAGATAAATGTAGTATGTATTCACTTATATATGGATATCAGCTGTTCAGTAAATGACAAGCAAGCCACAATCCATAGAACCACAGAGGTTAGGTATAGATATAGAGTAAGGGATTTGGGAGGAACAGTTAGGTCTCTCTAGGAAAGGGAAATAGAATAGATAGTTATGGAATGGAAGGATTAAGCAGATAAGGAAGAGGGGAACAATGGGAGCACAGCTAAAACCAAGAGCCACTGTAGGGGCAGTATGAAAACCTAATAAAGTAGAAGGTTCCTAAAATATATACATATATGAAGGTGATCTATAGGAACTATCCAAATAATGAAGGAGACAGAACAGCAATTAGCCATCTCTTGTCATCCAATGATGTTTCCAGGACCAGGACTTGGATGTCATATAATTAAGACGCTGGCCAAAGGGTTTCCATGGGAACCCCCAAACAACCCAGGCTATTGCCAAAACAGTAGGTTACTCCCCACAAACTGGTAGCAAGGCCCCATTGCTAAAGACAACATCTACACAGCTCACTGAACATGGAGAAGTTGAGCTGGTGCCTACCTAGAGCTGTCACCCTTACATGCTGTCTTTGGTACAGGAAGATATTCTGCACATTATCAAAGGAAAATGTAAACAAACCCTTTGATCTATAATGATGTCTTGTCTGCAAGATGTGTTAGGGCAATGGTGGCACAAAGTTTGTGGGAATAATCAACCAATATCTGATTTGGCTTAAGGCCCACTCCATAAGATGGAACACATACCCAACACTGTTTGGGTAACCAAGAACCTGAGAGTAGATATCCAAGGAACCTAGAGGAAAACCAAATACTACTGTTCTTTAAAAAAATAAAAAAAAGCAATAAAATGACTCCTAATGACATTCTGCTATATTCATAAATCAGCCATTATCAGAGAATCTTCCTCCTATAGCAAATGGGAACAAGTACAGAGACCCACAGCCAGATATTGTGCAGAAAGTGAGAGACTTTGTAACACTCAGCCCTAAATGGAATGTCTCCATCAAGTCCCTCCCCTCAGGGCTCAGGGAATCCCATCAAAGAGGAAGCAGAAAGGATGTAATAGCCAGAGGGAATGGAGGACACCAAGAAAACAAGGCCCTCTAAATCAACATAACACACATAAGAATTCACAGAGACTGAGGCAGCATGCATGGTACTATGTGGGTCTGCATCAGATGGGTTTCTAAAGCTGAAAGTCGATGTGGACACATACCCATCCCTAACCCAGAAGCAATCTCAAATTGATAACTATGATAACCAAATGAAAATTAAATTCCTTCCAAGGGAATCTCACTGAGGAAACAAATTACTCTTACGGGCAGACTGCATGCTTGGCAGTAGATAACCAATAGAAAATGAACTCAGGGCTGGAGAGATGGCTCAGAGGTTAAGAGCACTGGCTGTTCTTCCAGAGGTCCTGAGTTCAATTCCCAGCAACCACATGGTGGCTCACAACCATCTGTAATGAGATCTGGTGCCCTCTTCTGGCCTGCAGGGATATGTGCAGACAGAACACTATGTACATAATAAATAAATAAATCTTTAAAAAAAAATGAACTCAATGGCATCTTTGGAGGTTCCTTGTCTCATAACGTTATGTCAGGGATTTTCTTTTCTTTAAATGTATCTTATTTATTTTTATTTTTATTTCATTTTACATTTTTTTCTTCTCTCTTTTTACCCTTCAGGTTCTTTGAGTATATATTATGGCTTCCAGTTTAGTGTTTTCCTGGGACTCCTGAGTGTGAGAATAATTGGGTCTCTGTTTCTTGTGCCTTTTCTTGGTCTCTTTTCCTTCTGTTTGTTTGTTTTGTCCAATTCCAGTGTGTTCATTTTGTTTTATATTACTATATTTTATTATATTGTGATCCCTTAGATGCCTGTTTGTTTTCTAATAAGGGACAGAAAGGAAGTGGATCTGGATGGGAGGGGAGGTGGGCAGGAAGTAGGAGGAGTAGAGGGTGGGGAAACTGTAATCAGAATATATTGTGGGAGGGAAAAAATCCACTTTCAGTAAAAGGAAGAAACACAAAGTCTTTCCCAATGTGAACAGTTCAGATTACCACAGTTTTTTGTATTGGACCATTGTTAAGGCCCCAACCTCACTTAGGATTATCAACTTTCCCTTCTTTTCTATTAAAGGTTAGACTCAAGTGGTATCTTCTATCATCTCTATCATGTTCTCTTTTACCTCATTCTCCTATACTTCCCATTGTTCCAAGTTCTTGGATCCCAGGAAGGGCTCTTCAGTTTTCAGCACTGTACTCTTTTTTCCTTTTCTCCTAGCCATAAGAAAGGGAAATCCAACACACTCATCTCATCCTCTGTTTTATCTAATTTACCTGCTAAAAGAGAAACTAATATGGAGGCTGCTGGCCATATCTACCTTTCTCCTTGTAATTCCTTCATTATACAAACAGTTTGCTGAGCTCCATCCCAGCCTCAGATGCATCTCTTACTACATAAAGCATTGCCCAGGCAATCTCTGCAACTACTTATCAATACTTTTGACTCATATGTGGTATTCTCAAAAAACTGAAGATTTTTAACTGATCTTCAAAGTATCTCCATAGTCACACAGTAGATCCCAATTATCAAGCAAACATGCCATTCCATGCCATACAGAAGAAGACTGCTGCCCTAGGACCACCCCTCCATACTCCAAACCCCTGTTGGCTCAGCCTTATTTACACATTTCACTACCCATAGCAAGAACCAGGCAACCATTGCTGTAGTAAAAAGGCATGTTGCCACATACCACACAGGGAAAGTATAGCTGTACTGGAATCCCCTCTGTCTTATTGATGTTCGGCTTCTGTTGAATGCCTTGCCACCCATATCCAGGACCATGTAATCACTACTTTCCAATTTTTCTTTAGTCCTGTCAAATTCCTGTTCAAGTGACAAATGTTATTGTGTGACAGATTTTTTTTTCTGGGGAGACACAATAAATGCACATACAGAGAGAGAGAGAGAGAGAGAGAGAGAGAGAGAGAGAGAGAGAGAGAGAGAAAGAAAGAAAGAAAGAAAGAAAGAAAGAAAGAAAGAAAGAAAGA
>CABHPQ010135243.1:0-18004 GCA_902168405.1 Peromyscus aztecus
GCATATCTCATTTAAACCTCCACCTAACAAAAAGACTAGACATTCTAGAAATAGAAAATTACAAGAAAAAAAAAACCTAGCATTTTAGTTAGATAACACAAGGAAGAAGTTTCTAAGCAAACTGTAAAAACTGTAGGCCATTATCAGAGGAGCTGACTATCAGACACCAAGGAGGACACCCACTCAGTGGGCCAGTGGTGGATAAGATCTTACCATGAGGATCAGGTTGGCTTGAATTTATAATCTTTCTGAGTCTGTGTCCCAGTTGCTAGGGTACCACCAACTAAACCCAGACTGTGTTTTGATGGCAGAAACTTGAGGGAGCACACACTCATAGGAACAGAGAACAATGAACTCATGCAGGCTTACTAGCTCAGCTCATTTTCTCCATTTTTGTGTAGTCAAGAAGCCCTCTGTCTAGGGAATAATAATACCCACAGCTTTTGGACATTACTACCTTAATTAATATAATCATGATAATGCCCCACAGATATGCTCAGAGGTCCATCACCAGGCAATTCTAGATTTTGTTAAGTTGACAGTAGACACTAACCATCACAGACATTATATAAATAAACTTACTACAATTAAAAAAGAGAACTTTTGCAGGGCGGTGGTGGCACACGCCTTTAACCCCAGCACTCGGGAGGCAGAAGCAGGTGGATCTCTGTGAGTTTGAGGCCAGCCTGGGCTACAGAGTAAGTTCTAGGACAGGCTCCAAAACTACACAGAGAAACCCTGTCTCGAAAAACAAAATAGTAAATAATAAAATAAATAAATAAAAATAAATAAATAAATAAGAGAACTTATTATTCTATTCAAAGGATTCTAGTAATCTCTTTAAAGGAGGATTTCAACCACAGCTTCTTTATAGAGCACACTAATTTTATTTCATCGGTCAACAGTAGCAGCTTACAAATAGTGTACTGAAACCTGACAATTCCTAAAGCCTTCACAGGTAAGCCTCTAGATTTTTCTCAATGTGTGTGTGTGTGTGTGTGTGTGTGTGTGTGTGTGTGTGTGTGTATGTGTTTTGTCCAGAAGAGTGAACGTTGTGGGGATCCTGTGATAGAGTTCTGAGTAGGATAAAACTGGTTGTAAGTTTTAAGATGAATAAGCCAATCTCTGGCTATATCTGAATTGGGGTGAAGTTAAAGTTGTCATGAGTTCAAATAAAAGAAGTATGTCAGAGTACAAAATGGATAATGTAACGAGCATAGAAAAGTTTTTTTTAAGACTTCTGATTTTTAAAAAATAACTGTTATTCATTTTTAGCATTTTTGAAGACCACTACCAAACATTTCAACATTGGAAAGTGTTTCATGAATACAGAAATGTTAAGAACTAATTTTCTTATGATGAGTGAGTCCTGCTAATTCAAAACACCATGGGCTGTGTGTCTTAATGAATATACATTTCTTTCTTACCATTATGGAGCCTGGAAATCCAAGATTGAAAATATGACCAGATGACTTCCTCAAAGCCTATCTTATTGCCTTGCACATAGCACCTTCTTGCTGTGGATTTACAAGCTTATCTCTGCCAGGATATGCCTGAATGTGAGCTTATCTTTTGGTATGTCACAATAATGGTTTTCTTATTTTTATGAAGGCCCAAGTGGGTTTCTATTCGAGACCACTCTAATGGCCTTATTTTAACATTATTTACTTCATTAAATGTACTTTTCTCAAATACAGTTGTATACTGACATTAGAATTAGAGCTCCAATACACAAATATGAGAGGACATAATTCAGCCTACAACATAGCCTCACTGCTGACCTCACTAGATGAAGAAGCCCCTACATGATCTATACACACATCCTTATATGAGCATGATTCCAGAAATGATTAACAGGGATAGAGACCTACCTGAATGTGGGTACCACCATCTGATAGGGTGGGAGCCCAGATGGAGAAAAAGGGAAAGTGCTCCAAAGATCAACATCCCCCTTTCTCTGCTTCCTGTTCTACAAGGATCTGGTCTGAGGGGCCCCTTCATAGCTTCTCTTCCATGATGGACTGAGCCTTCTAAAACCATGGGTCAAAAATCAGGGTTCCTCCCTTTCAAGTTCTTGTCAGGTTATTGTGTCACAGCAAAAATAACAAATCACAAATTCCTCATAGGTTTTGGTCATTTTTGCTGTCCAGCCTGATTAATTTCAACATCAATGAGGTTATAGAACTAATAGTCTAACCTCACAATTTCTTGAGTACATCACAGTCAATAATAGCTTCCAGCTTCACTCTGAGAAGCAAATTCTCAAACCACCCCAAGGTGAAGGTGAATCCTTGCTAGCCCCTTGTCAGGTATCCAAGTGCATGATCATGACAACCATGAGCAAATTTAGAAGGTAGATAACTGTCTTGGTTCAGAAAAACACCTTCAAAGGTGACCAGGGAATGGCCAACAAAGCCCTGTTGTCATGTATTGGAACCAAAAGGAAAGTATTTATGTCTGAAATGGATCATGAAATGAAGAAGAAAGGTGGACACAGTGATGGGGGTAAAGAACAGTTTCCTGGCAGGAGCTGAGTGGAGAAGAAGTTCTCAGAAGCAGATTCACACACAAAAGTTATCAATACACTGATGCTCTCCAAATTTACAACTCTGTTTCAGGCTTGCCTTTCAGGGCCAAAAATGAATATCTGGTCGTAATGTTAATTCATCAGTCTTTCTTTGAAAATACTTGACATCTTAAATTTAAGATACTCAATTTCTTGATTTATCTTTTTTACTCATTAATTAATTACTTAATTTTTTCCAGCCTGATCTGAGTTTCTCCTCCCTCCCTCTTCTCCTCCCAGATCTTCCCCCAAACCTCCCCAACCCCTGCCACCATCCACTCCTCCTTTCACTTCAGAAAAAGGCAGGCTTCCCATGTATATCAGCCAGCCATAGCTTATCAAGTTGCAGTAAGACTAGGCACCCTCTTTCCTATTAATGCTGGGTAAGGCAATCCACTATGAGGAAAGGGTCCCAAAAGCAGGCAACAGCATCAGTGACAGCTCCTGCTCCCACTATTAGAAGTCTCACAAGAAGACTAAACTATATAACTGTAACATATGTGCATAAGGCCTAGGTCAGTCCCATGCAGTATCCCTGTATAGACAAATTTCTAAACAGTCTTATTAAATAAAAAACACAGAGCCAAATACAGAGGTATAAGCCATAGAGATCAAAGCAATAGTCGCCAACTAACCTTAGCTTACCACCGAGCCATAGCTTCCCAAGAGAACTTCTTCCTGTCTAACCTGCCCCTTTATTGCCTTCCTGTTCTGCCTTCTCATTGGCTCTAAGCCCAGCCACATCACTTCCTCATCACTGCCTGTCTATACAGACCTCCAGGTCTCTATGATTGGTACTGGGATTAAAGGCATGTGTCACCATGCTTGGCTGTGTCCTTGACCACACAGACTCTGCCTGCCATGTGATCAGATTAAGGGTGTGTGCCACCACTGCCTGACTTTTGTTTCTGGCTCACTATGACCTCTGATCTCCTAGAAAACTTTATTTGTCAACATACAAGTAAAATATCACATTACAGCACAAATAAAATACCACCACATTCCTGATTGTCAGTTCAGTCTCTGTGAGCCGTTTTGGTCCCAGGACAGTTGATTCTATGGGTTTTCTTTTGGTGTCATTGGCCTCATGGACACCTGATTTTTTTATTTAAAAGCCAGAAATGGTGGTGCATGCCTTTAATCCCAGCACTTGGGAGGCAGAGCCAGGCAGATCTCTGTGAGTTCGAAGTCAGCCTGGTCTGCAGAGTGAGATCCAGGACAGGCACCAAAAGTACACAGAGAAGCCCTGTCTCAAAAAACTGGAAAATAAGCCAGAAATAGATAACAAAAAAAGAAAGCATCTTCCTCAAATGTTGCTCACAAAGCTGGATGTCCCATGTAGAAGAACGCAGACGGATCCATATCTATCACACTGCACAGAACTCAAGGCCAAGTGGATCAAATTCCTCAACGTAAAATCAGATACACTGAACCTGACAGAAGAGAACATGGGGAATAGCCTGCAATGCATGGGACATGAGACAACATTCTGAACAGGATCCCAACTGCACAGGCACTTAGATCAACAATTATAAATGGGACCTTGTGAAACTGAAAGGCAAAGGACACTGCCAAAAAAGACAAAATGGCAGCCTACAGAACTGGAAAAGATTTTCACTAAACCCACATTGGACAGAGAGCTGATTTCCAAAATATATGAAGAATTCAAGAAACTAGACATCAACAAACCAAATAATCCAATTAAAAATGGAGTACAGATCTAAACATAATTCTCCACAGAGGAATCTCAAATGGCAAGAAGTACCTAAAGAAGTGTTCAACATGCTTAGCCATCAAGGAAGTGAAAATCAAAATGACTCTGAGATTTTATCTTATACCTGTCAGAATAGCTAAGATCAGTAATACGAGTGATAGCTGATGATGGAGAGAATGTAGAGCAAGGGAGCACCCCTCTATTGCTGGTGGAAGTGAAAACTTGTACAGACATTTTGAAAATCAACATGGTGGTTTCTCAGAAAGTTGGGAATTGAGGTACATCAAGCCCCAGCTATACTGGGAATATACCCAAAAGATGCTCAGTCATACCACATGGATACTTGATCAACTATGTTTGTAACAGCTTTATTCATAATAAGCTAGAAACTGGAAGAAATCTAAATGTTCCTCAACCAAAGACTAAATAAAGGAAACGTGGTACATTTACACAATGGAGTATATCTAGTACATGAAATACTCGAACCAAATGTGAGGTTGAACTGTAGGCCTTGTGTACATCCTACTTCACAAATGAGTCTGTCAGATGGGCTAAGCCTATAGGCCGAAGATGATGCCCCAATTTTGTGGAGAAACCTCGGGTGACTGTACAGGCAGCTGGCTGTTTCTGTCAACTCACATTTTTTTGGAAGTCACTTGTTAGCACTTCCTGTTTTACTAGGTAATATTATTTCCTCCTTGGGTCTCTGAGGGAGTTGAAGATTCGATAGTTGTAGTTACAATTTTCCTTGTTAAGAAATTCAAAAAAGAAACTCACTAAGGAGGTATAAAATGTGTAAGTTTGAAAGACATCATAAGAGTTTTCTGTTGGTAATACAAGTTAGGTTAGAAAGTGAATTAGGCAAATTTTGGACTCACCAAAATAGAAGAGAAATGAAATATTTTCAAATTTGTCAAATGCAAAAGGATTAGACATTGTTGATGTATTTATTGCTTGTATATATTGTATATTGCTATTTTACTTATTGTACATAGTTTTTCTTATATTAGTTAAATTTTTTTATTATTTTTTATTTTTATTAGACAAAAAAAGGGAAATGTGGTGATATTTTATTTGTGCTGAAATGTGGTGATATTTTATTTGTATGTTATTAAATAAAGTTTGCCTGGAGATCAGAGGAAATAGCACTAAACAAGTAAAAGACCTTTATGACAAGAACTTTAAGGCCCTAAAGAAAGAAATTGAAGAAGATGTCAGAAAATGAAAAGATCTCCCATGCTCATGGATAGGTAGGATTAACATAGTAAAAATGGCAATCTTACCAAAAACAATTTACAGATTCAGTGCAATCCCCATCAAAATCCCAACACAATTCTTCACAGACCTGGAAAGAACAATACTCAACTTCATACGAAAAAAAAAAAAAAAGAAACCAAACAGGATAGCCAAAAGAATCTTGTACAGTAAAACAACCTCTGGAGGCATCATAATCCCTGACTTCCAGCTTTACTATAGAGTCACAGTAATAAAAACAGCTTGGTACTGGCATAAATACTGACATGTGGACCAATGGAATCGAACTGAAGACCCTGACATTAATCTGCACACCTATGAACATATGATTTTCGACCAAGAATCCAAAACTGTACCATGGAAAAAAGAAAGCATCTTCAACAAATGGTGCTGGCATAACTGGATGTCAACATGAAGAAGACTGCAAATAGATCCATATCTGTTACCGTGCACAAAACTTAAGTCCAGGTGGATCAAAGACCTCAACATAAATCTAGTTACTCTGAAACTGATAGAAGAGAAAGTAGGAAGTAGTCTTGAACACATTGGCACCAGAGATCACTTCCTAAATATAACACCAGTAGCACAGACACTGAGAGCAACAATTAATAAATGGGACCTCTTGAAACTGAGAAGATTTTATAGGGCAAAGGACATGGTCAATAAGATAAAATGACAGCCTATAGAATGGGAAAAAATCTTCACCAACCCCACATCTGACAGAGGGCTGGTCTCCAGAATATATAAAGAACTCAAGAAATTATACATCAAAATGCCCAACAATCCAATTAAGAAATGGGCTATAGAGTTAAACAGAGAATTCTCAACAGAAGAAACTCAAATGGCTAAAAGACATTTAAGGAGTTGCTCAACATCAGGGAAATGCAAATCAAAACGACGCTGAGCTATCATCTTACACCCGTCAGAATGGCTAAGATCAAAAACACTGAATATAGCTTAGGTTGGAGAGGATGTGGAACAAGGGGAACACACCTACTCTGTTGGTGGGAATGCAAACTAGTACAGCCACTTTGGAAATCAATATGGCACTTTCTTAGAAAACTGGGAATAAACCTCCCTCAAGACCCAGCTATACCACTCTTGGGCATATACCCAAGGAATGCTCCATCACACCACAAGGACACATACTCATATGTTCATAGCAGCATTTTTTGTAATAGCCAGAACTTGGAAGCAACCTAGATGCCCTTCAACTGAAGAATGGATAAATAAAATGTGGCACATATACACAATGGAGTACTACTCAGCAGAGAAAAACAATGACATCATGGGGTTTGCAGGCAAATGGATGGAACTAGAAAATATCATCTTGAGTGAGGTGACCCAGACTCAGAAAGACAAACAAGGTATGTACTCACTCATAAGTGGATACTATATGTAAAGCAAAGAATAGCCAGACTGTAACTCACAACTCCTGAGAGGCTACCTGGTAAAGAGGACCTTAAGAAAGACACAGGGATCACCCAATGACAGAGAAATGGATGAGATCTACATGAGCACCCCGGGGGTGAATGGGGGTAATGGAGGGCAAGGGTCAGGGGAAAGAGACCCTAGAGAAGCGGGAGATCCCAGTTGGATCAGGAGCAAAGTGTGAGAACAAGGAAAGAGATACTATGATAAATTAAGACCCCATGGGAATAGGAAGAAGCAGAGTGCTAGAGAGGTCCCCAGAAATCCACAAAGATACCTCCACTATAGACTAGTGGCAATGGTTGAGAGGGTGCCTGAGCTGACCTACTCTGGTGATCAGATGGCCGAACACCCTAACTGTCATGATAGAACTCTCATCCAGTGACTGCTGAAGCAGATGCAGAGATCCACGGCCAAACCCCAGGTGGAGCTCCAGAGAGGAGGAATTATATGAACAAGAGATATCGAGACCATGATTAGAAAAAGCACAGAGACAAATTGCCAAACTAGCGAAACACATGAACTGTGAACCAATAGCTGAGGAGCCTCCATGGAACTGGACTTGGCCCTCTGGATAAGTGAGACAGTTGATGAGCTTGAACTGTTTAGGAGGCCCCCAGGCAGTGGAATCTGGACCTGTTCTTGGTGCATGAGCTGGTTTTTGGAACCTAGTGCCTATACTGAGACACTTTGCTCAGCCTTGGTGCAGGGAGGAGGGGACTGGACCTGCCTCAACTGAATCTACCAGGCTGGGCTGACTTCCCAGGAGAGACCTTGCCTTGGAGGAGGTAGGAATTGGGGGTAGATTGGGGGTGAAGACTGGGAGGTGGGAAGAAGGAGGACAGGGGAATCCTTGGCTGATATGTAAAATTAAATTAATTATAAAATAAAAATATTAATAAAAATAAAGATAAAAATCCCCAGGGAAAACATAGATGAAACGAAACAGGTTTAAGAGCTAGCAAGAAAAGAGCTAAGATAAGACTAAGCATTTAAAACTAGTAATAAGTCTCTGTCCTCATTTGGGAGCTGGTTGTTGGCCAAGAGAAAAAGTCTGGTACAAGAAAGCACTCAGTATTTTTCTTTTGGAGTCTGGGTTACCTCATTCAGTGTGATTGTTTCTAGTGCCATCCATTTGCCTGTAAATTCCACTTTTTTATTAACAGATAAATAATATTCATTGTGTAAACATACCACATTTTCATTACCCATTTATCAGCTGATAGACATCTGGGCTATTTTCAATTTTTGGCTACTATGATTTTCATTTATTGGTTTGTTTGCTTTGAGTGAAAGAGAAAGAACATGAAGTTGTGTGGGTAGGAAGGTGAGGAGAGTCTGAAAGGATTGGAGGAAGAAGAAAGATTATGATCAAAATATAGTGCATGAAAAAATTTATGATAAAAAATTTATCCTGCTCTTATGCTTCTATTTTCAGATGTGCCTTGCAAGATATCTGAACTATAAAATTTAAGTGTTACCTACCCTATTTTCTCCCTCTTGGACTTCTTCTATATTGTAGTTTATACTCTACAGACTCAATGACATAACAAAAGTTCACATCAAATGTATATATTCATAATTGTTTAAGAATTTATGTGATTGTGGGGGTGGGCAATGAGTAAATATTTATTGACATGACTAAATGTGTTTGTTTGATCAGAGCATGTAAGATAGGAGATTTGAACAATGGCTGGGAAGAAGTAGAATCAGGAGAATGCTGCTGGGGGTTTGGTAGTGGTTTTTTTTTTCTCTTAATTACAGATTTCATTTGTTTCAATTTTATTGCTCAAGATCTCTGCTTTATATTTTTAAAACCCACCAATAAAATAATGTCCCCGTACAACAATGTTTTTTGGATTTTTCTATTTTATTCACTTTTCAATTTCAGATTTTTTTTTTTGGTTTTCTGAGACAGGGTTTCTCTGTGTAGCTTTGCACCTTTCCTGGAACTCACTTGGTAGCCCAGGCTGGCCTCGAACTCACAGAGATCCGCCTGCCTCTGCCTCCCGAGTGCTGGGATTAAAAGCGTGCGCCGCCGCCACCACCACCCAGCCTCAATTTCAGTTTTGATTAACATAATATTTGAACATACATGATTACCAGTTACAATGTTGGCTTAATTACTTTTTCCTGTGATAAAAAAATACTGGACAAAAGTATTAGGGAAGGAAGATTTATGGTGACTCAAATTTAAGAAAAGAAACAAACCAGCATGGTGAGAAAATGGGGAACAGTGACGTGGGCAGCTGGTCATATCAAGTCTCCTCTCGAGCAAAGATAAGTGCTGGTGCTCAGCTCACTCCTGCCTTTTTATTCAGTCTGGTACCCTAGCCCGAGTGATGCTGCTCCTCACATTAACAGTGGGCTGTCCTAGGTAAAATCTATCTGAAACACTCTCATAGACACAGCCAGAGGAGTTCTACAGGGATTATAAATCTAGGCAAGATGACAGGGAAGATTAGGCCTCAGAGAAGCATTGTTTTAACTCCTGTGTATGCTAGGTTATCTATGATTTTCCAAGAATTAGCCTTGAAATATTATTAGTGTACAATTCAAATACATTACCACAGTTGAAGCAGATCTATAAACACATTCCTTAGAACACTTCCATGCTCTGATGCCAATTGCAGTCTCTACCTGCTTCTTTCATAAGAGGTCAGACTGTGACACAGATGTCCCCAGTCATGGGAGCTGGTTCTAGAAGACCAGAAAAGCTGTTCCAACTAGACCAGGAGCAGATTAGTACAAAAAGAGAGAACAAATATCATCATATCTTTTCAGTACCAGCTTCAAGTTCCTCAGGCTTCTTCACAGATATTATCAGTCATTTTTAAATCAAGTTTTCTTATTTGTGATTTTAAAGGAATGTCTGGTTTGACTTCACTGTCAGTGAAGTTTGTGTTGACTGTTCTCTCTGCTGCCAAGTGTGTACTACCTTGTGAATATAGTCACTTTGCTGTGTCAAGCCATTGGTTTAATAATTCAAAGGGAAATTTTGTGCTTCACAGGTCTCATATGCAGCTTGTAATCTTTGAAGATCTGATACTTCAGTGAAACAGCTCACACATTTTATATTAGTCCAAATGTAACATGCAAGAACCACCAACAAGGCACTTAAAATATTACTAGAAAAATATCTTAAAATAGACTCTCTTTTCCATGTGTTTTCCACAAATATTAAAATGACTTCTAAACAAATTAATTTAACTGCCTTTTGTAAGAAACAAATGCTAGTTTTGTTTGGGTATAACTGGCACTCACAATTTTATTAACACACCCCTTTCCCAAGACTTGTCCTTATGCTGAAAAAATTGATTTTTATTTTACAGGAATTACTCTGTTCCTTCAATAAGTGATGGGGATGCTTTTATCTACTCTAGAAACAGATTGTACCACTGTGTGAACAATGGCCAAGTAAAATCTATCTGTTAAAAAAGAACTTAGTGGGGAAGGGGCAAAAACATACTGAAAAGTAACCCTGACGTCATTGCTGATGCAAGCAGTAAAGAGAAAAACGCATTAGCAGATATTTATTGCCTCCTGGATTCAGAGTTAGTAGTAAGGATCAGTTTGTTAATGCTGTATTTTCTTAAAACTATGTTACTACATGCCACCATGCTCATTTCCCTCAAAGCTTCCATAGATTTTAGGACCTCTATTCATAAAACTTACATGTTGTTTTGTTCTTATATACTTAGTTTTATTTTGATATTTTCTGGGTACTACCAGAGAACCCAAATACAAATTTACTCAAATTCAAGTTTCTGTACAAAGCATGAAATATCCCTTTGATTTGACTAGTTTTCTCTGAAGTACTCACTCTGAAATTTTAAGAATGAAAAGAATGCTTATGCTGTCTCCCAGAACAGAGGCATTTGGTGGTGGAGGTCAGTGCTAGTGACTCACAAGGAAGCTAGAAAGGGGCAGTGCCCTTCTGATCATGACATCTTGACATCTTCACAGGAAGCCACACTTCCTAGTTGACCAAGATTTCCTGTTACATACATGTCAGAAATATTTTCTCAGGGAATAAAGAAGCTTTTTATAGAATAAAGTTTTACAAAGCCCCCATTGTTTCACTAGTGTCCTGGCTCTGAAATATGTTGGGAAGCCAACTCCATACAGCATAATTGATGAACGTTCTTCCAGGCAGATGCATAAAGGCATTTTCTCCACATGCCTTTAAGCATGCTTTCTGGTGTCTATAGAACAAAACTGGTATCTAGTTGGCATCTCATCTGAAATGCTGTAAATTTCACTGCCAAAAAATTCTCCATTTTTCTAATCTCTTTCCCCTGCGCCTCTCCTTCTCTGCATTTCTTATTTTAAAATAATTTTTATTAAGAGATTTTCTTTTCATTTTACATACCAACTACAGATTCCCCTGCCCTGCCTCCTCCCGCCCCCCACCCAGACTTCCCCCACAACCCACCCCTGATTCCCACCTCCTTCAAAGCAAGGTCTCCCATGGGGAGTCAGCAGAACCTGGTACATTCAGTTGAGGCAGGTCCAAGGCCCTCCTTCCTGCACCAAGGCTGCTCAAAGTATCTCATCATATGCACTAGGTTCCAAAAAGCTGGCTCATGCATTGGGAGCAGGTCCCAGTTGCACTGGCTGGGAGCTCCCCATACAGTTCAAGTTAACCAACTGTCTTGCTTAACCAGAGGGCCTAGTCCAGTAGCATGGGGGCTCCTCATCTATTGGTCCACAGTTCATGTGTTTCCACTAGTTTGACTAGTTGTCTCTGTAGTTTTTCCAGTCATGGTCTCTATATCCCTTGCTAATAGAATCCCTCCTCTCTCTCATCAGTTGACCTCCTGGAGCTCTACCTGGGTCCCAGCCGTGGATCTCTGCATCTGCTTCCATCAGTCACTAGATGAGGGTTCTATGATGACAGTTAGGGTATTCAGCCATCTGAATCACCAGAGTAGGTCAGCTCAGGAACCCTCATGACTGTTGCCAGTAGTCTATAGTGGAGTCATCCTTGTGGATTCCTGGGAACCTCCCTAGCACTCCACTTCTCTCTATTCCAATGGTGTCTTCATTTATCATGGTATCTCTTTCCTTGCTCTCCCACTCTGTACCCATTCCAGTTTGAACCTCGCACTCCTCTAAGCTCTCATGCTCCATCCCTTTCCCTCCATTACCCCTCCTCACCCCCAATTTGATCATATAGGCCTCATCCATTTTCCCATCATTGGGCAATCCATGTGCCCTTCCTAGAGTCCTCCTTACTAGCTAGCCTCCCTGGAGCTCTGGGTTGCAGTCTGGTTATCCTTTGCTTTATATCTAGTATCCACTATGAGTGAGTACATACCATGTTTGTCTTTCTGAGTCTGGATGATATTTTCTAGTTTTATCCATTTGCCTGCAAACCTCATGATGTCATTGTTTTCCTCTGTTGAGTAGTACTCCATTGTGTATATGTACCATATTTTCTTAATCAGTTTTTCAGTTGAGGAGCACCTGGGTTGTTTCCAGGTTCTGGCTATTGTGAATAATGCTGCTACAAACATAGTTGAGCATGTGTCCTTGTAATATGATTGAGTAATCCTTGCCCAAGAGTGGTATAGCTGGGTCTTGAGGAAGACTGATTCCCAATTTTCTGAGAAAGAGCCATACTGATTTCTAAAGTTTGCATTCCCACTAACAGTGGAGGACTGTTCCCCTTGCTCTACATCCTCTCCAACATAAGCTGTCATCAGTGTTTTTGATCTTAGCCATTCTGACAGGTGTAAGATGGTATCTCAGAATCGTTTTGATTTGCATTTCCATGATGAGTAAGGATGTTGAGCAATTCCTTAAATATCTTTTGTCCATTTGAGATTCTTTTGTTGAGAATTCTCTGTTTAACTCTATAGCCCATTTCTTAATTGGACTGTTGGGTATTTTGATGTATAATTTCTTGAGTTCTTTATATATTCTGGAGAGCAGCCCTCTGTCAGATGTGGGGTTGGTGAAATCTTTCCCCATTCTTTAGGCTGTCATTTTGTCTTATTGACCATGTCCTTTGCCCTATAAAACTTTCTCAGTTTCAAAAGGTCCCATTTATTGTTTCTCTCAGTGTCTGTGTTGCTGGCATTATATTTAGGAAATGATCTCCAGTGCCAATGCATTCAAGACTACTTCCTACTTTCTCTTCTCTCTATCACAATAGATGGAGTAAAGAAAATATCACAAAGCAAATCTCAACAGATATAAAAAAATTGGATTAACCTTCTTTATTTTTATCAGACCACCATGGCTTAAAGTTAGACTTCAAAAACAACAAAATTTACAGAAAACCTGCAATCTCATGGAAACTCAACAATGCATTTCTTTTTAATGAAGTCAAAATTCAGAACCCAAAACAATCATCAAACAGATGTTAGTGAAAAAAGTTCAATGATTTAAAGTGTGTTTAATTCAAAATGCTATAAGTTCAAAATAATAGGTGGAGAAAAAAATTGAAACCCTTTAATCCTCAAAATCATAATATGATAAGGTATGCTTGAAATTCTCCAAGTGTCTCATTGGGAATCTTTTAAAGCAAGGTCTCTACATGATTTGAGGAACCAAGAGTAAGAAGAAAGTGGAGGACCTTAGAAAAGAAATGAGTTGGGCTAAAGAAGAGAAATACCTCACTTAGATGGGAAACTGAAAGAGATCATTTCATAGTGTAGACTAGAATAGTGGTTACCAGAGGAACTTGAAGGGATGAACAACAAATACTTAAGCCCAATTTTACAATGCAAGCTAGTGCGGTTAGAAGACTATGTTCAGAATAATTTATTATATATGTTATAAAGATCTAGAAGAGTTGGAAGCTTCTCAACCCAAAGAAATAAGTATTAAAGAGAGTAAAAATGCAATTTTCCCTAATTTGATCACCACACTGTGCAATTATATGGAAATAACACACTGTAGCCCCAAAATATGTAATACAAACAAACAAATTTGAACTAGAGAAGCAAAGAACCCAGAGGGTACTGGGAGTTCAGTTCAGCCTTGAAGCTACCTCTGGCACCTGGACACCATGTGTGTGTTGAGAGAGATTATTTCTCCATGTCTATGCTTAGGAACCACAGCTACAAGCTAAAGAAAAGAACCCAGGCCCTACACATACAATCATTTCTGATGAAATAAAAGTAAAATAAAAATTATTGGCTACTACTTTGATAATGACACGTGTTTTTTTTTCCCCCTTATCAACTCCAAATTGTACCTAAGGTTTGTGATATTGTTGACCTTGAAAAATACTGCTTGCAGATACAGAGATCCACGGCCAAGCACCAGGCTGAGCTCTGGGAATCCAGTTTGATGAGAGAGAGGAGAGGTACTGCAGGCGAGGGACGTCGGGATCATGATGGGAGGACGTACAGAGATGACCAGCCACACTAGTGGAAGCCCATGAACTGTGGACTGGTGGCTGTGGAGTCCCCATGGGACTGGACTAGGCCCTCTGGATATGGAAGATGGTTGTTTGTCTCTAACTATGTGGGGGGCATCCAGGCAGGGGGATCGGGATCTGTCCCTGGTCTATGGGCAGGCTTCTGGAACCCGGTGCCTGTGGTGTGACACCTTACATAGCCTTGGTGCAGTGGGAAGGGGCTTGGATCTGCCTAGGCTCTGTGTGCTGGGCTCTGCTGGCTCCCCATGGGAAACCTTGATTTCGGGATGAGGGGATGTGGGGTGGCTTGGGAAAGAGGGCTGGGGGTGGGAGGAGGGAGGAGGGGGGAATCTGTGGATAGTATGTGGAGTGAGTAGAAAATTTCTTAATAAAGAAAAATGAAAGAAAAAAAACACTGCTTGCTTTGGGGTAAATTTCCATAGACATTAGACAAAACACAGCTGGTATATTACATGTGAAGGTTTGATTCCATAGAAAAGATATTTTATGTTAGTTGTGTTTTCTGACTCTTCAAAGGTTTCTCTTTTCTGTTTTTCTAATATAACAATTCCTTGTCTTAGGTCTTTTAAATTAATTTATATAAATTGAAAATTAGCTAGAAGAACTAGCATGGCTGGCTTTCTATTTTAAGAAGCTTTAAGATAATAATACAATTGAACATTATGTAAATGTGTCAATCAAGAGAAAATATACAATAATAGTACAAATATTATATAGAAATACACCTTCTACATTTTTATTTTATTTTTAAAATCTCAAATCTTTGGAACATTCAGCTCATTGCTGAATGCAAGTCACCAACTTGTACCTAATGCACTAACCATAACATTTTATGAAATTTACTTGATATTACATTTCCAGCCACATGTTGCTGCATGTATTTCACAATTCAGGCATTTGGCACAGACGAAATATTATCTAATGTAAAGTGCATGACTAATTCTTCAAAATTGTTCCCAAATATCCCTTATGCTTCTTTGTTCTTTCTAATCTGGAATCTAAGAAAGGACCATTGCTGCACTTTGTTGCCATGCTGCTCCTGATTCTTTCAGCCTAAAATGATCCCCTTCACTGTTTTCTTTAAAGGACATCTTTTAGAATCGGTACCAATTGTTTTTGTAGAGTGACACACAATCTTTATTTCTCTGGTTTCTTCCTCATGGTTATACTCTGCTTCTATTCTGTGGAGGTATTGTGTTCCCCAAAATATTGTGTACCCTAATAAACTTACCTGGGGTCAGAGAACAGAACAGCCACTAGACATAGAGGCCAGAAAATGTTGGCACACATGCCTTTAATCCTATCACTTGTGAGGCAGAGAGCCATCCGGATCTCTGTGAGTTTAAAGCCACACTGGAAACAGCCAGGCATGGTGACTCACACCTTTAATCGCAAGAAGTGAGCCTTTAATCCCAGGAAGTGATGGCAGAAAGGTATATAAGGCGTGAAGACCAGAAACTAGAAGCTTTTGCCTGGTTAAGCTTTCGAGAAGCCGTTCAGCTGAGATCCATTTGGATAAGGACTCAGAGGTTTCCAGTCTGAGGAAACAGGATCAACTGAGGAATTGGCAAGGTGAGGAAGCTATGGTTTGTTCTGCTTCTCTTAAAATCCAGCATTCACCCCAATACCTGGCCCCAGGTTTGTTTTTATTAATAAGATTTTTTACTATTCATGCTACATGATTCTCTGGCAGAAGTACCACAGAATGACCTGTGCTTTCAGTAGCTATCATTGTAAGATGTTTGTGTAATGTGTCCTGTAACTGAGGGCATGCTCCGGTGACTTGGTTCAGGTGGAGTCTATGAAGCTTTATGTTGCAAACACAGTGATCAACAGTCAATTGTGGGTGCAGTTTTTAGACAGCAGAGAACACAGACCTGAAAGAGCCCTCACCCAGTGGCACTATTTTCCGCCCTGCGTTCTCAACCTGTTTACATTGGTTAGATACAGGTAATGCCTAAGTATCCAGGATGGTTACCTTGAGAATGATCAAAGTTACTGGTATGGTTTTGGTATTAGTGATCCTTCAAAAGTTTATGAACTGGAAACTTGGTCCTAAGTACAGTGTCATGGTAAATGATGGAATCTTGAAGAGATAAGTTTAGTGCAAGGTGACTTAGAGCTTTGGTTGGGTGGTGCTTGTCCTTTTGGAGTAAATCTTCTTGGGTGAATTATAAAATATGCCTGGTCACTCCTGCTCTTGGGTTCTTTTCTCTCCTTGTTACTTCTTGGCATCCTCCCTCCCTTTAGACACTCTCCATTAATATTGAAAGGCAAGGTTTCATCAAAGCTGAATAGAAACTCATGCCATGCTCACAAACCTTCAGAATTATGAGCTATATATGACATTATGTACTATACAGTCTCACATATTTTGTTTCAGCAGCACAAAATGACTTAATATAACTGGGTTTCTTTGATTATACCATGCAGGAAGCCTCTACATGGAACTCTTTCAATATTGGAATAATGTCAGAGAAATAAACTTTGTCAGAAAGATCATAATGTTTTCTTGGTCTACTTAAAATTGAAATTTGTATTAATCTAAGCAAAACATCTACACTTTTTAATGTCTTTCTTTTATATCAGTGAAAAATATTGATCTTAATTTGATCTTAATTTTAAATTTGTGTTCAATGACAATCATTGTTGAGAAAGATAATCAAATATTTGTAAATTTAAAGGGAATAAGGTTTTAGATACAGATAGTGCCAATGTATCTTATTGTTTGTAATGACAGAATTTTCTTCCACTGAAAAGTTATTTTTTGTTCTTGAAATTCAACTAGTAATTATAGCAATCAGTTATTATTCAAAACTGTTATATAGGAGCTGTCATGTCATATATTTTTAACAGAATTAATATCCATGAAGCTCCTCATTGGGCAGGCTTCTGGAACCCGGTGCCTGTGGTGTGACACCTTACATAGCCTTGGTGCAGTGGGAAGGGGCTTGGATCTGCCCCCTGTTTGGAGTAAAACAAAATTTTTTCATTGAAGTAACATTTTCTTTCAAATAAAGCTCCCAGTACTGGAAATGAGATACACCTAACTTAGCTGTTGGCCAAAGAGTCCCCATAGACTCCCCCAAACAAACCCAAGCTATTGCTAAGGCTATTGGTTGCTTTCCACACACTGATGGTGAGGCCCTATTGCTAAAGACAAAACCTGCACAGCGTGGAGATGTTGAGTTGATGCCTACATAGAGCCTTCACTGCTACTGACTAGTGTTCATGATACAGAAGGTACTCTGCATGTTATCAGAAGAGAAAGGTAAATACCAACCCAGCTACAAACCCTTCAGTCTGCAGTCCTGACCTGCCTGAAAGATGCTGTGGTAACACAAAGCTTATGGAAGTAACCCGCCTAGATCTGATTTGATTTAAGACCACTTCATGGGATGAAACCTATCCTAGACCTTGCTAGGTGTCTCAGAACCTAGGACTGGGTAGACCAGGGACCTGGAGTAAAACCAAATACTACTGTTCTGCTAAAGGATTGTAGCAATAAAATGACTACTACAGACATTCTGCTATGCTCATAGATTAGTATTTTCCTCAGTCATAACCAGAAAAGTTTCCTCCTAAAGTAGCTGGAAACAAATTCAGAGATCCTCAGATGTACAATATGCAGAGAGTGAGAAACCTT
>CABHPQ010135243.1:18404-32936 GCA_902168405.1 Peromyscus aztecus
AAACACTCATTCCTAAGTAGGATTTCTCCATCGAATCCCACCCCCCAGGGGCTCAAGGAACCCTGCTGAAAAGGAGACAGAAAGAGTGTAAGAGCCAGAGGAGATAGAGAACACCAAGAAAACAAGATCTTCTAAACATAGCAGATCCAATGTATATATGAACACACAGAGACTGTGGTAGCATGCACAAGGCCTACATTGGTCTGCACCAGATCGGGTCCCAGAACTGAGAGAAGAAGTGGACACAAGCCCACATTTCTAACCCATAAGCTATCTCCAATGGATAACCACTCTCAAATGAAAAAGTATTTTTCTCTAATAGAGTCTCACTGGGATACAAACCACTCTTAAGGGCAGGCCCCATGCCCAGCAGTAGATGACCAACACAAAATGAACTCAACAGCATCTTTGGAGGTTCTTTGTCTCATAATATTTTGTCAGGGCATTGTTTTTTTTTCTTAGCCTTATAGGTGCTTGCATATACATTACTAGCTTCCAGTTTTGTGTTTTTATGGGATTCCTGTGTGTACAAACATGTGTATCTCTGCCTCTATATGTGTTTCCTGTACTTTTGCTTTGGCTCTTTTTCTTCTGCTGTTTGTTTTGTCCTATTCCAGTTTGTTTGTTTTTGTTTTGTTATTATATTGTTATTACTATTATTTAAATGCCTATTTGTTTTCTAACAAAAACCAGAAAGAGTGTGAATTCAGATGGGAGTGGAAATGGAGAGGATCTCAGAGGAATTGGGGGAGGAGAAACCATAATCAGAATATATTGTATGAAAAAAATTTCAATAAAAGAAAAAAATAATATGCGGCTGTTGGGGTTGTTGAATTCTTTTTGTTTTAAAATTAATTAGTTCCTTGAGAACTTCATACAGTATATATTGGTCACATTTACTCTCTTTCCCCAGGTCCTCCTTTTCACTATGTCTTCCCCATACACCCAACATTATGTCCTTTTCCCCCATCAATATCAATATGTGCTACACAATTATTCCTGCATGTGTGACCTTCCATTGAATAACAGTCTGCTTACCAGGGGCTACAGTCTTAGAAAAAAAACTGACTTTCCCTACTCCAACAGGTTACAGTTGACAAGAGTTCCATGCTGGCCTTTGGTCTTTGAGTATGCAGAGGTCTTGTACATTTTCTTTCAATTGCTATGCATTCATATGTACAGCTTCCATGCTGTGTTCAAAGGACAGTTTCTTCTTTTTTTTTATCCACTGCCTTTGGCTCTTACAGTTTTTCCACCCTCTCTTCTGTAATGATCTGTGAGCTATGGAAGAAGAGATTGTGGCATGCATATTCCATTTATGCTAAGCATTCTGCAACTCTTATTTTCTGCATTTTGGATAGCTTTGAGTCACTATTTTAATCACCATCTACTGCAAATAGATATTTCTTTTTTTGAATTTATTTTATTTTATTTTACAATATAATTCAACTTTACATATCAGCCATAGATTCCCCCGTTCTCCCTCCTCCCGCCCTGCCCCCCTCCCCCTGACCCACCCCCCATTTCCGTCTCCTCCAGGGCAAAGACTCCCCCGAGGATTATAGTGGTATTCTATTTGTACTGAAATGTGATTTTATTTGTATGTTAATAAATAAAGTTGTCCAGAGGTCAGAGTTTAGCAAGCCATAGCGAGAGCTGGGCGTGGTGGTGCACGCCTTTAATCCCAGTACTCAGCAAGCAGAACTAGGTAGATCTCTGTGTGTTCAAGGATACAGTCAGCATTGGAGACACACGCCCTTAATCTCATTACCAACCATAGACCTGGAGGTCTGTACAGAGAGGCAGTGATGAGACAGCCACGTAGTTGGGTTTATGACCAATGAGAAGGAAGAACCAGAACTCTATTTAAGGACAAACGCACAGGAAGTAGCTCCTTTTTTCGGAGAGGTTTCTTGGCGGAAGAAGCTAGCCAGCAGCACGCGGGTAAGCTCCTAACTCTGACCTCTTGGGCTTTCATCTTTACATTGGCTCTGTGTTTCTTATTTAATAAAACGGTTAGTTACATCTACAGAGGATTGAGATCATCCTGGTGGACTCAGCCCAGGCAGGTCTAGTCCCCTCCTCCCAGGCTGAGCCAAGGGTCTCTACCAAGCCGGGTCCTGTGCTCAGTGCAAATAGATATTTCTTAGATGAGTGTTGGGAGATGCATTGATCTCTGAGTACTGTAGTAATCATTTGGATTAAGTTTAGTATTGTTTCCATTTAGCTATATGATAGTAGTGGGTTCTCCCTTGGGGAGAATGACTTGTCTAGCCATAGCTTCTTGCTACTAGTTGTGACAGGTACAGGTTTAATCTTGTAGAAGAGGATTTCAATCAATCATAAAATGACTGTTTACTGCCACGAATTCCATGCAACTATTGCACCAATGGTCATATCTTTCCAGACCAGTCATGATTATTTTCAGGGTTCATAATTGAGTGAAACTGATGATCATTTTCTCCTCTGGTAGCATACGCAGCACCTTCCTGCACCATGAATGCTAACCGTCAGGGATAAAACTTCCAGGTTAGTCTCAGCTAGATTTATCCATATCCGATGACTCAAGTATGTTGTACCTTTACCATTAGGGTCATATTACCAAGTTATGCTGGTTAACAAAGAGCATTGGCAACAGCTTGTACTATTTAAAGGGGCTATAGCTTCTTTTGAAAAGTAATATGATTTTATAATTAAAAAATCAACTCAATCTCAGGAAAATGTTTAAAAATATATATTTTTAAATTTGTGCTTATTAACACAGTCATACCACTAGTAGAAAATGTCTGACTTTGAAATGCTGTGTTTTAACTTTCTTCTTTCTTTCTCTCTCTTTCTTTCTTTCTCTCTCTTTCTCTCTTTCTTTCTTTCCTTTTCTTTCTTTCTTTTCTCTTCTGTCTTTCTTTCTTCTTTTTGCTTTTTGATAAATGAAACAAGTAACATCGTTAAGTTTAGTAACTCTGTAAGTGCCATAAAATAAATGAGTCCAAAGTTAATCCTATTTATATAATCACTTCATCAATTTCATCACAAAGCATTGTAAATATTCTATAATGTCATAAAAGTGATATTTTAAAAACTAACTCTGTGTATGTAGCTGTCCCATAAAGTTTTCTGTGCACCTGATACAGCTTGTTTGCCACAGTGACTTGCAAAAACATCTCACCAATGAGCAAATTGGTCGCCCAGACAGTAAACCCTAGCCTATCGTTGTATAGGATATGGTGTACGATAGCACATCTACAACAAAGACCACACTATGGTCTGGAATTGGCATTTCCCAGTTGTCAAGTACACGGGCAGCATGACTCTTCCAGGCATAAGGAGCCTCATTTTGTCCATTTTTCTAAATTCCAAAGTAGAATAATATGAGAATGTTGAACAAGTGTGTGTAGGTACTCACTGACCTCACTGAGTTCATTGCTTCCTTGAACTATCTGAGGGAGTGGGTACATTTTCCAAATCCCTGATTCTAAGCCACATTAATTTGTGTTTTGGGGAAGCTCAGATTCTTCTAGCAATTTTTGTTTGAAAGTCATAATAGAAATAGGGTTGGGTGCTATAGAAGAGCCTCGAAGTGTCTGGCTGTATCAAATGGGAAAAGGAAATAGAGCTGGATCCAGTGAGTTGGTGAGGTTTCTAGAAGACAAGAAACTCTAGAAGACAGTAGGTAGATACATGTGTCTATTTAATAATCTCACCAAATATGCTAACAACATTAGGCCAACTAAGTTTGGCAATGTTTATTTAAGTAGAGAAAATAAAGCAGAAGAAAGATTCACAATTCTGAAAGTTCTCAGAGACTGAACAAATTCAGAGGACTTTCCCCAACAACATGATCTGATGATATTTATGGAAAACAGAAGTAGGGGTAGAGAAATGGGTTCATCTGAATCCAAAGAGTCTAGAAGTGCACTATATAGAAACATCCTAATTCATTACAGGACCCAAACCCATCTGCCTGACACTGGGAAGCCAATAAGTCCATTTGCCTGTCACTCAAAAGTCAAAATTTAGGTCTACCTACAACTGCACAAAAGCCAGTACTCAGGAGATAAGAGTTTTCTGGAAGTAAATTAGGCATACTCAATGGTCAATACTGTGAGAAGGGGGAGAATCCCAGATACAAAAAAACAAAACAAACAAACAAAAAAAAACTGCTTTGATAGGGAGAGAAAGATTGTGCAGGGGGAAATAGGCAGTAAGCCTTCCAGAGGCTCTGTTTTCTCCTTTCTTGAAGAAACATCACAATTGACCTTGACCTCCTGGAGCTTGTTCTATAATTCTATCACAGTGATTCACATGTTTTGGTCAGTCAATTCAGTCAATTCTGAAGGCTGAAACAAGGAGGAGTATATCATATACTAATGCCATTTGATGGTCTTTAGGTGTTCTGGATAAATGAAGATTATTTTATATGTAACATCCTAATAATTTAGTCTTAACTTTTCACTAGAACCTAGGATGTTGGGCAACAGAAACGGAAACATCTGTCTAAAGGGACAAATTGCCAAATAACAGCCAATGTCACACAGTTAGTTGACACTGTGAGAGTGCACACATCTCTCAGGTAGGCACCACAGAATTTCTTGGGAGTTGGGCAAGTGACCTTCCTGTGATTTGCTTGGTTACCTGGATCTGGTTGCCTGAGCTTGGTCTTTAATTTTTCTATTTGGAACCTTAGCAAATTTCCTACATATGAACTGCTACAACTGTTAACATTTTTAGGGAAAGAGATGAACTTTATCAAAGTAATTTAGATATATGTGGCCAGGTTGGGGAAATTCTAATTTGGCTAAGATATTTGTAAAGTACATTGAAGAAAGGATTAAAACCTCCATGGAAACAAATGGATACATTTTTAGAATTACACTCAGGCTTTTAAAAATTAAGCAAGGGAGAAAAAGAGTTATTCAAGTCAGGTCATGTCTTGGATGAGCTGAGTATGCTTATTTAGCCATCTTTGTAGTGTAAAGAACCATGGTATAGAAAAAGCTTTGGAGTTATATATATATATATATATATATGTGTGTGTGTGTGTGTGTGTGTGTGTGTGTGTGTGTATGTATGTATGTGTGTGTGTATGTATGTATATGTATCTGTACACCTCAAAGCATAAGAGTCTGTGCTGGACAGTTTAATGTCAGCTTGACAAAAGCTAAAGTTATTTGAGAGGGCAGAACCTCAGTTTAAAAAAAAACCTCCATAATACTGGGCTATCTGCAAGCCTGTAGAACAATTTCTTAACTAGTGATTGACAGAGGAGGACCCAGTCCATTGTGGGCAGTGATATCCCTGGGCTGGTAGTCCTAGGTTCTATAAGAAAGCAGGATGAGTAAGCCATGTGTAGCAAATCAGTAAGCAGCACCCCTCCATGGCCTCTGCATCAGCTTGTGCCTCCAGGTTCCTGCCCTGTTTGAGTTCCTGTCCTGACCTCCTTCCATGATGAACAACAATACAGAAGCATAAGCTGAAAGAAACCCTTTCCTCCCTATTTGCTTTGGCCATGGTATTTCACTGCATCAATAGAATGACTAGGACAGAGTCATTGAGCATTTTTACAGTGTGAAGGCTGAGAGTTGGGTATGTACACAGCCTCACATCTGCCCACTGAATGTTAACTAGGACTTCCTCGGGTGCTTTTCTTTCTCTGGAAAGATTATCACATTTAGACCTCAAATCTAATTATGATGAGAAATACAGATAGTGCTTTTAAAAAATATTTATTTATTTTATATCCCAGATAGTTTCCTCTATCTCCTCTATTACCAGTTCCTCTCCCCACTCTGTTCTCATTCCCTAATCTACTTCTCACCTGCTTCTGTTTAGGAGAGGGCAGGTTTCCCATAAGTATCAGCAAAATATGGCATATCAAGTTGCAATAAGAATAAGCACCTGCCCATGTATTAAGGATGGACAAGACAACCAAATATGAGGAGTAGAGTCCCAAAAGCCAGTAGAAGAGTTTGACATAGCCCCTGTTCTCACTGTTAGGAGTTCCACAAAAGGACCATGCTACACAACTGTAACATATATGCAGAGTACCTAGGTCAGTCCTGTGCAGGCTCTCTGGTTGTTGGTTTAGTCTCTGTGAGTCCCTATGAGTCCAGGTTAGTTGATTCTGTGAGTTTTCTGGTGGTGTCCTTCACCCTTCTGACTCCCACAATCCTTTCTTCCTCTCTTATAAAGGATTCCCCAAACTTCACCTGATGTTTGGCTGTAGGTAGGTCTGCATCTGTTTCCATCAGTTGCTAAATGAAACCTCTCTGATGACAATTGGGCTAGTCACCAGTCTATACGTATAGCAGAATATCATTATGCATTATTACACTGACTTTTTTTTCCTCCAGGCAAGTTTGGTTCTATCCTAGTTCTCTGGGTGATCCAGCCTATGGGTTCCTGGTGCTCCAGGCAGTGTCAAGGGTGAGCTCACTCTCCTAGCATGGGTTTTAGGCTAGACCAGTCATTGGTTGGCTACTTCCCCAATGTCTAGGCCACCCTTACCCCATCACATCCCAAGGACAGGACAGACAGTAGGTCAAAGGTTATATGGTTGGATTTTTTACCCTATTCCTCCACTTGAAGTCTTGCCTGGTCACAGAAGATGGCCAGTTCAGGCTCTCTACCTGCTATTGCTAGGAGTCTTAGCTGGGATCATCCTTGTAGATTCCTAGGAGTTTCCCTTGCACCACGTTTTTACCTAACCCCGAAATGCCCCCCTTTCCAGTCATCTCTTTCAGTACTCTTCCCCCATCCCTAGCTATTGCTCTCGATCCCCATCCACCCTCAGTCCATTCACAAAATCTCTTCTATTTCCCCTTCCCAGGGAGATCCAGGCATCCCCCATGAACTCTCCTTGTTACCTAGTCTCTCTGGGTCTGTGGATTGTAGCATAGTTATCCTTTATTTTACAGATAATATCCACTCACAAGTCAGTATATACCACATTTATCTTTCTTTGTCTTGGTTACCTCACCCAGGATAATTCATTTTTTAGTTCCATCCATTTGCTTTCAAATTTCTGGTTTCCTTGTTTTTTGTTTGTTGTGTTCTTTTTATATAAATTTTATTTATTTATTTATTTGTTTGTTTGTTTATTTATTTATTTAACATCCTAGCTGCAGTTTCCCCTAACTCCTCTCTTCCTAGTCTTTCCCCCATTCCCTCTCTGTTCCCACTCCTCAATCCATTCCTTCTCCAGTTCTGTTTAGGAAAGGACAGGTCTCCAAAAATATCAATAAAACATGCCTTAGCAAGTTGCAGTAAGATTAAGCACCTCCCCATGTAGTAAGGCTGGGAAAGGTGACCTAGTATGAGAAGTAGAGTCCCAAAAGCCAGTAAAAGAGTTGGAGACAGTGCCTCTTCCCACTGTTAGGAGTCCTATGAGAGGACCAAGCTACACAACTGTAACATATATGCAGAGTGCTAGGTCAGTCTCATGTAGGCTCCCCGGTTGTTGATTCAGACTCTGTGAGCCCCTATGAGCCCAGGCCAGTTGATTCTATGAGTTTTCTTGTGGTGTCCTTGTTTTTACTGGCTGAGCAATACTCCATTGTGTGAATATACTGCATTTTCTCCATCCATTCCTTGGCTGAGGGACATCTAGGTCGTTTCCAGGTTCTGACTATTGGGAATAAAGCTGCTATGAACATAGTTGAAAAAGTGTCCTTGTGGTAAGATTGAGCATCCTTTGGGTATATACCCAAGAGTTATACACCTGGGCCTTGTGGTAGAATAATTCCCAATTTTCTGAGAAGTTGCCACACTGACTTCCAAAGTGGCTGTACAAGTTTGCACTCCCACCAGCAATGGAGGAATGTCATCCTTGGTCTACACCCTCTACAGCATGAGCTGTCACTTGTGTTTTTGATCTTAGCCATTCTGACTGGTATAAGATGGAATCTCAGAGTCATTATATAAAGAACTCAAGGAACTAGATATCAACAAACCAAATAATCTAATTTTAAAAGGGGTACAGATCTAAACAGAATTCTCAACAAAGGAATCTCAAGTGGTTGAGAAATTCTTAAGGATATATTCAACATCCTTAACCATCAGGGAAATGTAAATAAATCAATACAGATAGTTCTTACTTAGGGTTATAAGCACATAAGTCAGTCAAGAAAGTTGCAAGGATTATTGGCTCAAATCCATTTCTGCAATGAAGAAAATGGCCTGTATTATTTATTTTTCTGTTTCTCTGATAAAACACCATGACCAAAGCAACTTATAAAGAACAACTTGGGCTTAAGTTTCCAGAGGGCCAGAGTCTATGGTGGCACAGCTGGGGCAGCTGAAACAGGAAGGTGAGAATTTACATCTTGAACTGTAAGCAGGTAACTGAAAGATTCCATGAGCAATGGTATGAAGCTTTGAAACTTCAAAGCCCACCCTCAGAGACATGCTTGCTCCAGCAAGGCCATACCTCCTAAGCCTTACCAAACAATGCCACTAAGTGGGGATCAAGTACTCAAATGCCAGGGATTATAAGAGACAGCTCACTCAAACTCCCACATGGCTGTAATGGGCAAATTTGAGAAGATGAATGAGTATTAGGGAAACAGATGAGGGTGATTACAAGTCTATATTGGTGTGGATGAAACTCTCTGTGATAGGAGTTATCTTCAGATGACAGTGGAGATCCATTCGAACTGCTGTCCTTAAGTAAATGAAGATGAGAAAGATTCAGAAATCCTTGTATTACTATCTTCCAAGGCTCTTCACCTTTATCATTACAGCAAAAATATATTAAGATGCCATTTCTGGCTATCTTTACCTAATGAATAAATCAAGCATAATTTTTAAGAGCAAATGTACATATATATTCTGTGGGATATCTTTCTGCATGCTTTGAATATGTGTTGCTCTGATTGGTTGATAAAGCTGTTTCGCCAAAGGAGAGGCAGAATAGGTTAGGCAGTACTTTTGGACTGGAGGAAAAGAAAGGAGAGTGTGGGTCCTGCCTGCCCACTGCCCAAGGAGCAACAAAATGCCCACAGACTGGCAATGCCAAGACCACTCGGCAATATGTAGATTAATAGAAATGGGTTGAGTTAAGTTATAAGAGATAGCTAACAAGAAGCCTGACCCATAGACCATATAGTTTGTAAATAATATAAGCCTCTGTGTGCTTACTTGGGACCAAGCAGCTGCAGAATGTAGGTGGGAGAGATTTTTCCCAACGGCAAGGCCAGGTAGGACTTGAGAAACTTCTGGCTACATATGTATGTGTATATGTAACAATAATTAATGAAAAAGGAGGCCAAGAATTTGAAAAAAGAAAGGAGAGGTATCTAAGAGGTTTTGGAGGGAGAAAAGAGAAGGGAGAAATGTGATTATATTATATTCTCACAAAATTAAAGAAATAATTAAAAATAATTTTTAAAAGAATAAGCTTATTAGACAACTGCAAATTTATTGGGAATTTGTGTTTGAAAACTTCATAATTTTTAGAGTTTTTTGAAAACTAGAAATATATTGGATTAGATATTATAAACATAAAAATATGTAGCAATATGTGGTTATGAACTGTCTGAATCATTTTCAAGTTAAAGAATAAAGTGTGTCCATTTATTCTCTAACCATTCCAATTCTATTATTATCAGAGGATGCTCTGATAAGTAAGACCCGTGTCACTCTGACTAAGGAGATATTTCTGATTACCTTGTTGATGAGATGGACAAATATAAATAATCTGAAGAGAAAACAGTTGCTTACACATCATCAGGAAAGTATAATTTGTCTCTACTCATTGACAAATACTATGTAAGGAAACATATTCAAGCAAATGATTACACCTGATGTTTGACCATTTTTATATGTAAGATGATATGCAGGGACAAAAGGTAAAATGGCCAACATGGTAAGATAGGGTCCCTTCCTTCACATAATGTCAGAGATGAAGCAGGTGCATTCCCAAGCAAAAAGCAAGAAACAGACCATTAGTAACTGTGGTAAAGCCTTTGGAGAAAAAAAGAAAACAGGATTTGCTCCTAATATTACCTCTAGTACAAGCAGAACAACAGCAGATGAGGGGCTGAATTCAGCTTCTCATATTAGCTATTTTGATTACCAATACTTTAGTTCCCATCATCATGCTTGCATTGCAGTTTAATATTTGGCAATTTAATGTTATCATTTGGTAATGCTTATTTTGGTGCAGCTTGAGAAAGCTAGCATATATGCATCTGTGGGTATATACACATAGGGATGTAATGAAAAAACATGACTCTGAAAACTGCAAAATGTTTTCATGTACAAACATTGATGTAAAAGAATTCAAAATTGTTTACTTTCTGGGATACCACTAGATATTGTTTTAAGTTCTAACATATGGTACTTAAAACTTGAAATAATAGCCAACTGTTATATGAGAAAGGTAAGAGATGTTTTAATTGATGCAGCTATAGGATGTGAAAGAATATTTTTTCTTTTTTTATTATTAAGAAATTTTCTGTTCATTTTACGTACCAACCACAGGTGCCCCTCTCCTCCCTTCTCCCACCCCCCTCCGTGTCCCCCACAACCCACCCCCATTCCCACCTCGTCCAAGGCAAATACTCCTGTGAGGAGTCAGCAGAGTCAAGTACATTCAGTTGAGGCAGGTCCAAGCCTATAACCCTGAACCAAGGCTGTGTAAGGTGTCCCACCATAGGCACTGGGCTTCAAAATGCCCGCCCATGCAGCAGGGATGGATTCTGATCCCACTGCCAGGGGCCCCTTAAGCAGGTCAAGCTAAACAACTGTCTCACCTAAGCAGAGGGCCTACTCCAGTCCTAAGGAGGCTCCACAGCTATTGGTCCACCGTTCATGAGTTCCCACTAGTTTAGTTGGTTGTCTTTGTACATTTCCCCATCATGATCTTGATGCCCCTTGCTCATAGATTCCCTTTTCTCCCTCATTGACTAGACTACTGGAGGATGATCTGGTGCTTGACTGTGGATATCTGCATCTTCTTTCATCAGTTACTGGATGGAGGCTATATGATGACAGTTAGGGTATTCTCCAATCTGATTATCAGAGTAAGCCACTTCAGGAACCTTCTCCACTATTGCTAGTAGTCTAAGTGGGGCAATCCTTGTAGATTGCTGGGAATTTCCCTAGCACCCTGTTTCTCCCTGTTCCTGTGATGTCTCCCTCTATCATGGTATCTCTTTCTTTGCTCTTCCATTCTGTCTATGTACAGCTCAACCATCCTGTTCCCTTATGCTCCTATTCCCCATCCCCTACCCTCTATTGCTTCCTTCACCCTCGGTTTGCCCATAGAGATCTTATCTATTTCCCCTAACTACAGCAATCCATGCATGCCTCTTTGGGTCCTCCTTGTTAGTTAACTTCTCTGGAGCTGTGGGTTGCACTCTGGTTATCTTTGCTCTACATCTAGTATCCACTTATGAGTGAGTACATACTATGTTTGTCCTTCTGAGACTGAGTTACCTCACTCAGGATATTTTCTAGTTCCATTCATTTGCCTGCAAATTTCATGATGTCATTTTTTTTTTTTTTTACTGTTGAGTAGTACTCCATTGTGAATATGTACCACATTTTCTTTATCCATTCTTTGGTCGAGGGGCATCTAGGTTGTTTCCAGGTTCGAGCTATATGAATAATGCTGCTACAAACATAGTTGAGCATGTGTCTTTGTGATATAATTGATCATTCATTGGGTATATGCCCAAGAGTGGTATAGTTGGGTCTTGAGGAAGATTGATTCCCAATTTTCTGAGAAACTGCCATACTGATTTCCAAAGTGGCTGTACAAGTTTGATCTTTCACCAACAGTGAAGGAATATTCTCCTTGCTCCACATTCTCTCCAACATAAGCTGTCATTGGTGTTTTTGATCATAGTCATTCTGACGGATGTAAGATGGCATCTCAGAGTCGTTTTGATTTGCATTTCCATGATGACTAAGAATGTTGAGCAATTCCTTAAGTGTCTTTTGGCCATTTGAGCTTCTTTTGTTGAGAATTCTCTGTTTAGCTCTATAGCCCATTTCTTAATTGGACTGTTAGGTATTTTGATGTCTAGTTTCCTGAGTTCTTTATATATTCTGGATATCAGCCCTCTGTCAGATGTGGGGTTGGTGAAGATCTTTTCCCATCTGTAAGCTGTCATTTTGTCTTTTTGACCGTGTCCTTTGCCCTATAGAAGCTTCTCAGTTTCAAGAGGTCCCATTTATTAATTGTTGCTCTCAGTGTCTGTGCTACTGGTATTATATTTAGGAAGTTATCTCTGGTGCCAATGTGTTCAAGACTACTTCCTACTTTCTCTTCTATCAGTTTCAGAGTAACTAGATTTATGTTGAGGTCTTTGATCCACTTAGACTTAAGTTTTGTGCACGGTGAAAGGTATGGATCTATTTGCAGTCTTCTTCATGTTGACATCCAGTTATGCCAGCACCATTTGTTGAAGATGCTTTCTTTTTTCCATGGTACAGTTTTGGATTCTTGGTCGAAAATCATATGTTCATAGGTGTGCAGATTAATGTCAGGGTCTTCAATCTGATTCCATTGCTTTTGGTATGATTGTCATTTTTACTATGTTAATTCTACCTATCCATGAGTATGGGAGATCTTTCCATTTTTTGATATCTTCTTCAATTTCTTTCTTCAGAAACTTAAAGTTCTTGTCATACAAGTCTTTCACTTGTTTAGTTAGACTTACCCCAAGGTATTTTTCATCATTTGTGGCTATTGTGAAGGGTGATGTTTCTCTGATTTCTTTCTCAGCCCATTTGTCATTTGTATACAGGAGGGCTACTGATTTTTTTGAATTAATCTGGTATCCTGCCACATTACTAAAGGTGTTTATCAACTGTAAGAGTTCCTTGGTTGAATTCTTGGGATCACTTATGTATACTATCATGTCATCTGCAAATAGTGAAAGTTTGACTTCTTCCTTTCCAATTTGTATCCCCTTCATCTCCTTTTGTTGGAAACTAGACATCAAAAGGCCTTATTGCTCTACCTAGAATTTCAAGTACTATATTTAGTAAATATGGGGAGAGTGGACAGCCTTGTCTTGTTCCTGATTTTAGTGGAATTGTTTGAGTTTCTCTCCATTTACTTTGATGTTGGCTGTTGACTTGCTGTAAATTGCCTTTATTATGTTTAGGTGTGTTCCCTGTATTCATGATCTCTCCAGGACCTTTATCATGAAGGGGTGTTGGATTTTTGTCAAAGGCCTTCTCAGCATCTAATGAAATGATCATGTGGTTTTTTTTTTCTTTCAGTTTGTTTATATGGTGTATTACAGTGACAGGCTTTTGTATGTTGAACCATCCTTGCATCTCTGGGATGAAGCCTACTTGATCATGGTGGATAATTGCTTTAATGTGTTCTTGGAGTCTGTTTACGAATATTTTATTGAGTATTTTTGCATCAATGTTCCTGAGGGAGATTGGTCTGTAATTCTCTTTCTTTGTTGCATCTTTGTTTGGCTTGTGAATCAGAGTAACTGTAGCCTCATAGAAGGAGTTTGGTAATGTTCCTTCTGTTTCTATTGTGTGGAACAATTTCAACAGTAGTGGTGTTAATTCTTCTTTGAAGATCTGGTAGAAATTCTGTGTTTAATCCATCTGGTCTTAGGCTTTTTTTGGTTAGCAGACTTTTAATGACTGTTTCAATATAGGTATTGTTTAAATCTTGTTTTGTCTTGGAATATCTTGTTCATTCCATCTATGGTGATTGAAAGTTTTGCTGGGTATATTAGTCTAGGCTGGCATCTATTCTCTCTTAGTTTCTGCATTACATCTGTCCAGCTCTTTCTGGCTTTCAAAGTCTCCAACTGAGAAATTCTGATGGCTTTGCCTTTAAAAGTCACTTGGCTTTGCTGTTCTTAATATTCTTTCCTTATTCTGTATGTTTAGTTGTTTAATTTTCATTTGGCAAGGGACTTTTTTGGGGAGTCTAATCTGTTTAATGTTCTATAGCCTTCTTGTGTCTTCATAGGTATTTCCTTCTTTAAGTTGGGAAAGTTTTCTTCTATGATCTTGTTGAATATATTTTCTGCACCTTTAAGTTGGTGTTCTTCTCCTGCCTCTATCCCTATTATTCTTTGATTTGGCCTTTTCATGGTGTTCCAGATTACCGGGACATTTTGTGTTATGACTTTTTTTGATTTGGTATTTTCTTTCACTGATGAATCTATTTCCTTTATTGTATCCTCTACAACAGAGATTCTCTCTTCCATTCTCTTGTATCTGTTGGTTATGCTTGCATCTGTGTTTCCTGTTCATTTACTCAGATTTTCTATTTCCAGCATTCCCTCTGTTTGTGTCTTCTTCGTTGTTTCTATTTCCCTTTTCAGGTCTTGACCTGTTTCCCTCACCTGTTTAATTGCTTTTTCATGGTTTTCCTTTCTTTCTTTAAGGGATTTATTGATTTCTTCCAATTTTTTGTTTGTCTTTTCCTCAATTTCATTTTTTATTTTTTCTTGAAAGTTCTCTAGCATCTTCATGATGCTATTCTTAAGGTTGCTTTATTCTGTTCTTTCTACATTGTGATGTTCAGATCTTGCTGTTGGAGGAGGG
>CABHPQ010135244.1:1276-11486 GCA_902168405.1 Peromyscus aztecus
TGTGTGTGTGTGTGTGTGTGTGTGTGTGTGTGTGTGTGTGGTTCCTCTGAGACCAGCGAGAGTTATAGGCAATAGTGAGCTGCCCTATGTTGGTGCTGGGAGAACTTTGGTCCTCAGAGAGCAACAATCCCTCTTAACCACTGAGCCATCTCTCCAGCCCTTGCCATTTTTTTTCCACCCAAGGATCAAGACTCTGGAGACAGAGAGAGAAAACAGAGAGAGCACCCTTCTGGGGTTGCACCTATTGTACCGTCCTCCCGGGGGGGTAAGTGGGAGGAGGCAGTGTAGCCAGGCGGAATCCCTGCTTCTCTGGTGCAGGGCACCTGAACATGGCCGCTGGTTGCTGGGGCCCGTCAGGTCGCCCTGGCTCGGCAGCTGTGGTCTACTTGTCCCTCCCTGAGGGCCCTGAGGAGAGGTGGAGAAAGCAGAGGCCAGGCGCCAGGTAAAGCCTCTTTCCAAGCACGCAATCTTTGGAGGGGAAGAGAGCCTCTTGTGTTTATTATCCAGGAACACACGTGAGGACGTGAGGTCAGGCACTCTGGCTTTCCTGAATCCCTGGCCAGATGTGTTACTGCTGCTGCTTGCTGATAGGAAGTTAGACCTTCGGTTTGAAGAGTCACATATACCTAACTTAAAAACGCCATGTTCCCTAGACTCCATTTCCCAGCCAGTGAGTGGGGTTAATTTATTACAAGGCACTTGGGCTCATTCCCCCCCCCCCTTGGCCTCACGAATGGTTTATTTTTTTAAACAAACATTTATAATCATTATTTTATACAGATATAGATATGTAAATACAACATGAGTTCAATAGTCCTTCAGCATTTTCCACTTAAATGTTTTTTGGGGTTTTTTTTGAGCATATAAACAGGTTATAATTCCAAAGTCCAGAGTTATTTGAAACTGGAAAATATCTTCTCTGTAGAAAATAGTAAAAATGATAACATTTCCCAGTAAGCCCTTTGAAGCCAAATGATAGCTGAATTATACATATAACTATTAATTAGATTCTGGGATACAGAAGAGACCTATCTTCATCTGTTCAGAGAGCTGTTTTACTTAAGTTGTGTATGTGAGATTCCTATTCATCTTCCCATTCACTGTTTGATTTATGGCAGACATTTTTCTATAGGCTAATCCATAATCTAAAAAGATTTTAGCCTCCTCTCCTGAAAGTACAGCCAGCATATCCTTCCATCAGCTTGATACAGTACAAATTCTTATCCTAATAGTGAAATGTTTCATTGAGGCTTGCCCAGTGATTGAGTAAAACCAAAACTTATTATAAGCCACAGTCATCCTAGGGTCCCCCCTGCTATGTAGCCTCCCTGGTTCTGTGGGTTGCAGTCTGATTGTTCTTCGCTTTATATTTAGTATCCACTTATAAGTGAGTATATACCATGTTTATCCTTCTGAGTCTGGGTTACCTCACTCAGGATGATATTTTCTAGTTCCATCCATTTGCCTGCAAATTTCATGCTGTCATTGTTTTTCTCTGCTGAGTAGTACTCCACTGTGTATATGTACCACATTTTCTTCATACCTGGGCTCATTTTTGTCTTAGATTCTGTGAGTCCTTAATCTGAACTAGAAAACGAGTGGATTGAGATACCCAGGCTGGCCTTAAGCTTTTGGTGATCTCCTTGTCTCAGGCTCCCAAATGTGGGGTTTACAGACATGACTCACTATGCCTGCCCGACTCAATGTTTCTTGAATCTTTATTTTTTCCCATGAATTTTTTTCCCCAGGGAATGAAGAATATGTTTAGTTTCTACTTTCCAACTTGCTTCCTAGAATAAAAACAGCTGTGCCCAGATGTTTACAAGATAGGTATGTGTTTAGAGTCCTGGTCAGAGCAGAGAGAGTCCAAAGCCTTGGCTCTTTTCTCCTTGCTGATAGTAATTCTCTATGTTGGTTACCACCTATAAAATGGGCCCATGTGCACCCTGTGACACTGAGACTTCTTGTGCATTTGTGCATGCTGGGTTCCTCCCTAGGTGAATCATTTGTTCACTTGTGCATTTTGTCAGTTGCAAAAGGGTGCCTACATGTGCCAGGCACTGTTCTAGACACTGAGATAAAATAGGGTGTTTTTTTAAGTTGGGGAGTGGTTTTCTTTCATTCATTCATCTATCTTTCTTTCTTTCTTTCTTTCTTTCTTTCTTTCTTTCTTTCTTTCTTTCTTTCTTTCTTTCTTTCTTTCTTTCTTTCTATCATCTATCTATCTATCTATCTATCTATCTATCTATCTATCTATCTATCTATCTATCTATCTATCGTGTGTGTGTGTTTGAGACAGGGTTTCTCTGTGTAGTCCTGGCATCCTGGGTATCCTGGAACTTGCTCTGTAGACCAGGCTGGCCTTGGACTCAGAGATCTGCCTGCCTTTGTCTCTGCATCTGCATCCCGAGTGCTGGGATTAAAGACAGGCACCACCACTGCCTAACTTATTTTTAATGTTGATTTAATAATAAAAAAGTAAATAATATTATTGTGTGCGTATGGTATGTGTGTGTACATGCCATAGCACACGTGCTCGGAGGACAACTTTTGGGAGTTGATTCTCCTTGCCCAGCTCAGATCCTCAGGCGTGCATGGCAAGCATTTTTCCCTGCTGAACCATCTTGCTGGCTCTGTGGTAAAGTCTTGATAAAGACAGATTTGGATTTGGTTGTGGGACTCATGTGACGGGTGATGTAGTCGGGGAGTTGACACAAATATTGGCTTAAATCAACTGGGACGAGGGAACACCACTTAGGGAAGGGGACTGAGGCTGAGACCTGAAGTGCACATGATGTTCTGCTGTGGGGATGGCATGGGAGTGTTAGGACCCAGGCAGAGCAAAACGGAGAGAGGGAGGCTCTGGACCTTCCCAGCGGGTGATGAGAGGAGGCTCAGAGGCCAGGCAGGAATACATAGGTGGGAGGTGCCCTGGGCCCTACCGAGCACCTGGATCTTCATTCTGTGAGCAGGGTCATGGCTTTGTTTGTTTTCTTTCTTTTTTAAGGCAAGGTCTCAAAATGTAGCTCTTACTGATTCAGAACTTGCTATGTAGAGACCCATTTCACCTCAGCCTTAAACTCACAGAGATCTATCTGCCTGCCTCTGCCTCCCAAATGCTGGGATTAAAGGCGTGCACCACCACAATCGTCTCCTTAAAGGGTTTTCTAACCAAGGGAGCTGGGTTGCTGGATCACGGCTCGAGAAGGTGCATGCTAGCGGAGAGCTAGGTGGTCTGGGAGGCTTCTGGAGGCCAGGCAGATGTGATGTAGGCTGGACAAAGGGAGGACTCCAGAGTATCACCGTGGAGGCCTTTGATGTCTCCATATCACAAGCAAAGTCCTATTGCTGTGGCTCACTCTGTGTATTTTCTTCCCCAGAGGTGGCAAAGGATACGGTGACTAGCCTGCCCGGGGCCACTGTCACCTTGATCTGCCCTGGGAAGGAAGCAGAAGGCAATGTCACCATTCGATGGGTGTACTCTGGCTCACAACACAGATGGTGGACGACCGTGGGAAACACGCTGCTTCTGAGGGGAGTGCAGCTCAATGACACGGGGAACTATTTATGCTTCCTGGATGGTCACCTGGTTGGGACTGTGCCCTTGCTGGTGGATGGTGAGTTGTGCCCTCAGTGTCCTTGGAACTGGTCCTCGGGCAGCTCCGATGTCCTTAAACATGCGCCTGCATTCCGGAGCGGTTCCCCGATTTATCCTTTAAGTTTGTTGTTTTTTTGGCTCAAGAGTTTCGGGAAAGGGGCCACTGCTCTGCCTGTGATACAGAAACCTGTGGCTGCTGGTGGAAGTTGTGTGGTCGATGTGGCTGCTGGTGGAAGCTGTGTGGTCGAGTGGCAGATTTAATATCCCTGGACTCACAGCCAGGCATCCGGGCTTAACTCTTGCTACATCCCTCAGCTTCCTCTGGCAAAATAAAGTGAACTTTATCATGTTTGTGGAGAGTGTTGCAAAGATGAAGAGTTTGAGGGTGAAGATCCTGCCCAGCACACATGAAGCTCTCAGATGGCACACCCCGAGGATTAGCCGGTGGAGGGCTCCCTGGTCTCCCAGGAAGACTGTAGGCCCCATGCCCTGTGTGCAAGCCACATTCTTCCTTTATCTCCTGTAGTCCTTCCGGTGTCCCTGTTCATGTTATATCAAAATCAGTTCATTTCAGATGAGGAACCTGAAGAGAGCCTGGCTGAGTCAAAGGTGCTGGTTTTGCATCATCTTTTCAACCCTTTAGAGTAGTGGTTCTCAACCTTCCTAATGCTGCGAACTTTTAACACAGTTCCTCATGGTGTGGTGACCCCCACCCATAAAATTATTTCGTTGCTACTTCATAGCTGTGATTTCGCTACTGTCATAATCATAATGTAAATATTCTTGGAGACAGAAGGTTGGCAGAGGGGTCGCGACCCACAGTTTGAGAACCACTACTTTAGACAGAAGCCCAAAGGGTGATGGTGCCTTTCTTCCCGTGCTGGGGGGATCTGCTGACCAGTATGTCCCTGGGGGAGTGGTATCTCGTGGCTCCATGCTGAACCAAGGAGTCCCCTCAGCCGGGAGGAGGGATGTGTAAGCAGAGGTGCCCAGGAAGCCCTGCACCCGCTTCATCCTGCTGAATTCTCTTTCAGCTCCTCCAGAGGAGCCCAGACTCTCCTGCTTTCGGAAGAACCCCCTTGTAAGTGCTACTTGTGAGTGGTTTCCAAGCAGCAGCCCTTCTCCAACGACCAAGGCTGTGCTGTTCGTGAAGAAAATGTAAGTGATGGGCGGGGTTGAGTGTTCATGTTTAGGTGATGCTCACTGGGGTCCCCGAGCTGGGGGGACAAGGTTGGAAGGCCCCAAGCAACTGATGGACTCACTGGACAGGGACCATTTTGTTTTTCTTTCTAGGTTTATTTTACTTTGTGCATAAGAGTGTTTTGCCTACGTGCATGTATGTGTACCACATGCATGCCTGTCAGATCCCTCCGGGACCTATGGAGGGTTGTGATCCACCGTGTGGGTGTTAGGAGTTGAATCCAGGGTCCTCTGCCAGAGCAACAAGTGCCCGTAGCCACTGAGCCTTCTCTCCGGCCTCAGGACCAGTGTTTTAGCAGCAGAAAGTTATTCCAAATCTGTCACGTGACCTGTGTAAGGCCTTGTCTTTGATCCTCACTTACTCAGAAAGTTTAAAAAACAAGTAAGTGAAAAGAATTCCTTTGGAATAAAGGAACCGAGCCCTCTGATGGGCATGGTGTTAATTCAGTGTAGCTAACCCCACAGCTGTGGGAAATGGGTGCTGCGGTTCAAGGAGACTGATTCATTTGCTCAAGGTCATCTAGCTAGAAAGTGGTTCTAGGTGGCCAGGAAGAGAATCCAACCCCAGGATGGGCTGCCCAATTTCCATCAAGGTCCAAAGGTTTGAGGTGTTTCCCTAAAGAAAGTGCAAACGGCCCTGGGGGTAGCGTGAGGGCTGGAAGGCTGTTATCAACGACCCTGTAAGCATTACAAAGGCAGGGAACAGGGAGTGGTCTTGGGTGGGGGTGAGGTGCTACCCATCAGGCAGAAGTTGGGACCTAGGGTGGCTTCAGCCAGGGAGGTGGAGGTAGAGGAAGTGTTACGTGCTAAACTGCGGTCTTCATCCCGAGCCTAGCCTGTTAAGCCCAGATATTTGTAATAAAGTTTGAGTGATCGGAGTATGTTAGTCCTCCTTATTGGTTCTTTCTGCGGATTCAGCTACCATCAGTCAACCATGGCCCCAGAATATCAAGTGGAAAATTTCAGAAGTAAACAAATGCATGTTTTAAGTTGTATCATTCTAAGTAATCTTATGAAATCCCATGCAGTCCCTCCCAGGCTACCTGTGCGGTTGCACAGAACTCTTAGTCATCTGGTTGTTGGTGTTTGTGGGCATCAAGCCTGGCCTCAACCAAGAGCAGCAAGAGCAGGAAGTGATCAAGAGTAGGCACCAGAGCAGAAAACATGAAAGCAGATTCACCCGGGAGTGGGGCACTACTGTGGGGCAGTAGATGCACACGGTGTACCAGGGCAGAGCCTGGTACTCTCAGGTCTCAGGTCTCTCACTGAAGGGTCTGGGAAACACCCCCAGCAGGTATGAGAGAACTTACATATTAGTTAGGAAACTAGTGTGGTGACCAGCAAGGGTTGGGCCCAGGGTTCATACCTGGGTCTGAGGTTGGCTACTTGTTTCCCAGTGGCAGGAAAGTGGGAGGGGTCTCAGGCTTCCAGGTCAGGTGGGATGATGGTATCTGACTTCCCTTGACCATCCTCAATATGCAGACCCCCTCCATCCATCCCCCCTTCCATGTGAGCATTTTTGCAAAGCGTACTGCATCACCTGAGGGCAGGTCTTTTGAGCACTGGGACGGGGAAGGACTTTTCTCATTCATTTCTGAGAAATGATATAGCATGAAGGACAAGAGCCAGGAAGGAATTCTGAGGACATACAGACAAGAGAGAGACCAGAGAGGCCTTCTCCTCTGCCTCCTCTCCCCTGCATTGGCTGGGCTTTGCCATAGACCCTATTGGATAGCTAGGTATTGATGCCTTTAGCATAGACTCTATTGGATAGGTATTGATGCCATTAGCATTCCCATTTTCTAGGAAGAAAAACAAACTCTTGGGTTGGAAAACTTGCATAGAAACTAATAGGAGTCAACACTGGCTGAGTTGAAGCCCAGAAACTAGACATCAGTTCCCAAGCTTTCAATCCCTGGGCCAGACTTAAATTTCTCTTGCAAAAGAACAGAAATTGCTAGAATGTGTGTGCCCTTCTTCCGTTGTGTCCCACAGCAACAGCACCAACTCGAAAAGTGACTTCCAGGTGCCCTGCCAGTATTCTCAGAAGTCCAGAAGCTTCTCCTGCCAGGTGGAAATCCTAGAGGGTGAAAGAGTTTACCACGTAGTGTCACTGTGTGTTTCCAACAGCGTCGGAAGCAAGTCCAGCAGCAACGTGGCATTTCAGAGCTTAAAAATTGGTAAGCAGGTCCCAGCCCACAGCTGCTTCCTTCTCTTGTGGGTATGTTCCTGATCTGCTTCCGGGAGAGGCAGGGAAGATGTGCAGAGCGCCTTGGGAGTTGGGTCTTTTGGGGGCATTGCTGACAAATGGATGGAGTTGGGTCTTCTGGGAGCACTACTGACAAATGGATCGTGGGGGTGGGGCTTCTCAAGATGAACACAGGGGTGCTGAGGGGTGGTCCAGGGAATGAGTTCTCGCCTACCAGGTGCAAGGTGCTGGGTTCCATTCTCACTAAATAAATCGAATGCAAACATTTCTGGGGGTGGGGGTGACTGCAGAGCTTTTGCAGGTCTCCTGCACCATGCTTGCTGCTGCTTAGAAGCCCTGTTCCTTCTCCACAGTGCAGCCTGACCCACCTATGAATCTGGTCGTCTCGGCCATACCGGGAAGGCCTCGCTGGCTCAATGTCAGCTGGCAAGACCCCGAGTCCTGGGACCCACGTTACTACATGTTGAAGTTTGAGCTTCGATACCGACCTGTGTGGTCAAAGACATTCACCGTGTGGCTGGTAATTCTTTTTTTTTTGGGGGGGGGGGGACGACGACGACAAAGTTTCACCCTGTAGTAGCCTTGAACTCCTGACAATGCTCCCGCCTTGACCTCCTGTTCCTAAGTGCTGTAATTACTAAAGTGAGCCTCCATGCCCAGATCAAATCTATTTCTAAACAGAAAAATGCCCCCTGGATCCTTAGGGGCAAGTAGGACACTAGAAAAGAAGGGGGTTCTGGGTCTGGCTTTGTACCGTTCCTTCCTTCATAGTCTGGGGTGAGCCGTTTAGTTTTAGGAGTCTTGGCTGTGTCTTTATAAACGAGACTAATAATGCCGGGCCCCTTCTGACCGGCCTGCTCCTGAGAATAAGAGCGAAAGGACAATGCCGGGGTCTCTGGAAAGCAGGGGCTGCAGCGTGAAGGGTTCTCTAACCCACAGTGACGGAAGCCCGTGTGGCGGAGAAGAACGACTCCATCTCACTCAGCCTGTCTGCCAAGTGGAGAGCAGGGTGGTCAAGGGTGCCCTCTCCCGGTCGCGTTGCCCCACCGGGGCCCCTGGGACTCACCGTGTCTCCTCTATCCTCAGCTCCAGGCGGCCCAGTACCAGTGCGTCATCCATGATGCCTTGCGGGGAGTGAAGCACGTGGTACAGCTCCGTGGAAGGGAGGAGCTTGAGACTGGCCAGTGGAGCGAGTGGTCCCCGGAAGTCACGGGCACTCCTTGGATAGGTACCTGGGTCTACACGGAGGGAGGCTGGGACAGAGTGTGTCAGCAGCCCAGTACTGTATGGCAAGCCATGCAGAGTCAACACCCCCACAACCCCTTCATTTCATTTCATTTCATTCAGAGAGTACTTCTTTTAGTCCAGGCAGGCCCAGAACTTTCTACACAGTTAAGAAAACCTCGAGTTTCTGATTCTCTGGCCTCCACCTCCCAAGCTCAGTCGTAGCTTTATTTGCCCAAGTCTGGCAGCTTGTCTGCGTGTCTTACCCGAGTCACTAACGCTCTGAATCCCAGGCTCTCAGACCTGGAGGGTCAAGTCTAGCTGCACTCTTGAGTTGGGAGCTCACTGGAGGCTGGGCCCTTTTCTCCTAACACGTCTTCCTTCTAGTGGGCGAGCCTCAATTGAGGGCAGCAGGGAGGGGGCGAGGACAGAGGATGGGAGGATCTCCAAAGAAGATCGTGCTTAATTGACTGCTGCTATTTATCGTTAGGAAATGACAAGGTGGTAATGTTTGGGGGGAATTATTGAAATCTCCCAAACCGCGTGTATGTGAGTCACTTCTCACTGTTAATGACAAAAGTCTGAACAGTCGGCTTAAGGGCAAAGGAACTATTTTGACTCCGAGTTTCTAAGGACTGGGGCTGGTTGGCTGGTTCCATTGCTTTGGGTTTGAGGTGGGACAGAGAAGGTGTGACAGACCTGAGCTGCTGACCTCAGGGCATGGAAGCAGGAAGCAGGAGAAACAGGCTAGGACAAGATGTCCCCTTGAAGGGTGTACCCAGTGACCTACTTCCTCCAATTAGGCCCCACCTCCCAGTAATATCAAATTATGATTCCAAGCCAGGCATGTTGGTGCATGCCTTTAATCCCCCGGCACTTGGGAGGCAGAGACAGGTGGATCTCTGAATTTGAGGCCAGCCTGGTCCACAGAGTGAGTTTCAGGACAGCTGGAACTATATAATGAGGCCCTGTCTTGAAAAACAACAATAATAATAATGTGAAAAGAGGTTAAGTCAGAGGCAAAGCCTTTGTATTGTATTAAGATGAAGCCTACAGCATGTGAGTGGGTATATTTCATATCCAGACCTAACAACATGCTTCTGATAAAACAAATTCCAGGAAGATAGAAGGAAGATAATAATTATCAGCAGTTTGTTTTGCGTCAGGGCTCCACAGGTAACCCACACTGTTCTCTAACGCAGACTTAGCCTCCCAGTTTGAGAGATTACAGGCATGTGCCACCACTCCGATCTTCTGAAATTTTTATCAGTTAATACATGTCCATGGGAAAGAAGTACAAGGACTCATGATTCTGCCCATCAGCTGGTGCCCGCTTTCCTGGAGTTCCATTTGGAGTGCTTCTGCTAATGTCCTTCTTAACTCTAGACCTTCTTAACTCTAGACCTTCTTAACTCTAGACCTCTCCTTTTGCTCCCTGATAAAACCCACTTGAGATGGTATCTACTGGTACCTTGCTGTGAAGGGTTAGTATCGCTTCCTGGGGGACCAGCCCCCAGACAGCTCAGGGCTCAAAGGGAAATCCACAGAGTCTAGACTTTTTGCGTACTAGACTTTTTTATCTGAGGGGGTTAGGGAAAAAGACACTCACACACTCTCTTGATAATTTCCTTCTTTATTCTCTATTCTCTGTTCTTTATACTATGTGCATTTTTCTACAACTTACATACCCCAACAGAATCTTTCAGGCAATACAGGAATCACAATGTGGTTACATTCTATTTTCCAAGTGAATGATTATAATGGATACAGGTAAAAACATGTTTTTCATCTCCCTTACATGATTAAAAACAAAGTCACCCTGATAACCCACATACATTACATCTAAGTAACTTGTTACAGATTAACAGAACATGAACAAGCAGAACGAATTTTTTTTCTCAGCCAACTCTTTTGTTGGCAGGCTGCATATTGTGGTTACAAAGAAAGAATCAATCACTTTATTATTTATCTTGAAAGGT
>CABHPQ010135245.1:3242-28203 GCA_902168405.1 Peromyscus aztecus
AAAAAAAAAAGAGGCACTCTGGGTCTTTTACCACTTAGAAGTGTGACACATGACAAAATGACATTGTTTGCTATCTTATAAGTGGAGATCAACATGCCTAATGTGCTAGTGATTCAGAATCCATAAATAGTACATAAGTGAGTAATATGCACATTGAAACTTGATAAGCATCGTGAGACATAATGTCAATCATATTCTGTGGGGAAATAATCTAACTACACATTGCTGTATTATATAGTATTTTATTCTTCTATGTTTAAAAATGTGACAAAACTTTCCAACATTATCTCAAGTCGTCTAAAATATTTAATTAATGTGGAGTCTGCTTAGCAAAAGTAACTTGCTGTCACTTTTTATTTTATTACTTATTATTATTATTATTATTATTATTATTATTATTATTATTTATGTCTTTTAAAGATTGAATGGGTTTAAATATGAATGCCCCCCATAGGCTCATATGTTTGAATGTTTGGTCAACAGTTGGTGGAACTCTGTGGGAAGGATTAGGAGGTGTGGCCTTGTTGGAAGACAAGTGTGTCACTGGGGGTAGGCTCTGAGGTCTCAAAACCTCACAAGATTCCTGCATAGTGTTCTCTCTCTTCCTCAAACTTGTGGATCAGATGTGAGCTCTCAGCTACTGCTCCAGCTCAGTGCCTTCCTGTCACGGTGTCCCCTGCCAGATGAAATTGTGAAGAAGCCCCCAATTAAATGCTTTATTTTATAAGTAACTTTGGTCACAGTGTCTCCTCAAAGAAATAGAGAGTAAATAAAAGAAATATTTATAATTTTATTTTGTGTATGAGTGTTTTGCCTGAATATAAGTATGTATCCCATGTTCTTGCCCGATGCTTTCAGGTTAGAAGAGGGCATTAGATTCCTTGAAACTGGAGTTGCAGATGTTTGTGAACCAGGATGTGTGTGATGGGACCAAACCAGGATCCTTCACAAATGAAATAAGTGCTCTTAGCCACTGGCCATCTTTCTAGCTCCACTAAGACTATTTTTTGTGAAGCAGTTGTATGTGATAGGAGAAGTTCAAGATCCCAGTGGACATGAGTACATTCATGTGGGATTCCGTTTATTGTTAAAGTAAAACATTAAAAATTGATTTTATTGAGCTCTTTGTTAGGTAATCTTTTGTGTTCATTCACTAATGCTCAGGCTTTCAGTAGTCAAATCACACAAAAGAATGTAGATTCCAAGGTGCAGCCTAAGCAGTCCTAGGTGCCCTTTTCTATTTTACCATAAGAAATACAGCAGTCGCCGCTGCCGCCATCGTCGTCATCATCATGCAAAACACATTAACAATAAAACAATTGTTTTGTAAATAGGGATTTCCAAATGAAAGGACGGTAGGTAAAATCACAGTTAAGTGGGGAATGGTATTTTAAAAAGAAAAAGCAAGAGAATCTCCAGGCAAGCTTTAGGTCAGAATACAAATAAAGTATCATACAATAGTTAAATCTTTTAAGAAATGCCCTGTCCCATGGAGCACCTTTCAAACAAACTCTTCAGGAGGCCAGGGCCAAGTCTTGCATCTCCAAGGTAGCATCCTCCCTTGTTTGTATTCACTGAGTGCTATAAAAACACCATGGGTTGTGCTATTTTGGTGGAAGTCGTATTTAATTCAACTATAGATGCTATGTAATTTCCTAGATCACAGCTTTATTCTGATGACTATAACTCTACTTTGCTTCGACTAGGACTTTTCAGAGTGACATCCCAGACCAAGCATTCATTTAACAAGCATGTTAATAATTCAGCCATCTAGGTCCTACCCAGATTATCAGGAGGGCACCTGGCAGTCTGCATTCTTAATAATCCCCAGACCGTGTGTTAGGTTTACTTAAATGTTTTTAATTATTGGCTTGTGGCTCTATCCTGATTAATCAATCAGTAAACCTGACTAAGTGTACAACTCTTATGCACACCAGTTTAACAGTTTTTTTTTTTTTTCCAGAGGCTCTGGTTCCTTGCACATCACAATTAACAGTTTGTTTTTATGCTTACATGACAAAATTCCTTTGAAGCTATTTTAATATTCTTTCCCATGAGTCTCTCTAAGAGTAATGACCAACATATGATTTTTTATACAGTCATCAAATTTCAAACCTGTATCATTTCCACATTTTTCACAAATGTGTATATACAAGGAAAAATCAATGGACTCACATTTTTTAAATAAAATTTCTCAAGTAGCTTCCTCATGTTTAACAATTTTAGCTTTAATCTCTGGATTTCTGTTGAGGTTTATATTCAGGTATTTTGTGCTGTTTTTTGTAAATGTCATAAGCCAAACCATTTTGAGTCTGTCATATGTTATAAACATTTTAAGCAGCCAAAATTGGTGGAAGACTATAACAAAATGGTAAAATTATATTAATTGGCTGTATGTCCTGTTTCTTTTATAACACATAGAAATAAAAATAAATTCTCTAACATGTGAGTTTGTAAGATCTTGTGGGTCCACCCTATATAAAGAGCAGAGCTTGCAGATAATCATCCAAGCAAGTTGTTGCTGGCTTCAGTAATTACATGTGATAAACTATTGTTAAAATATCTAAATATGATTTTAAATGTGCTACAAATGGTAAGATAGACCCTTTAATGCTAAAATAAGCTTCCTACACACATTATAAGAAATAATCTAAGACTATATGGCTCTAATTCTATCACATGGTCATGCTGTGGCGACCAAAGCAATAAATTATCCTTGCTGCCTTTAATCAGGCATACTCTGCTGCAATCTGTACACTAATCCTGACTTGTTCTTCATCAACTTCAGCAAGGCTTCCTGAATTATTGTTCTACACATTTCCAGGGTCAGGAAGCTCTGGTGGCCTAGATGTCATACAAAGAGTTTACTTCTGCTTGGGATCCTGGTTAAAATGCTTTTCTATTCTAAGACTGACATGGTTTCTGTACTCTCTGCTACCCTGGGATGCATTTAGGAAAGACTCACATTGATTATATCAGGGCTAATATTCCTATGGCAAAGCCATGATACACAGAACGTACATAGTAGAAATCAAGTTATAGTCTGCACTCTATGTGATTACTTATTTTTAAATTCTGGCAGATGTTTAATAGGCTCAATAAGCAATAACTCAAATACTCTATATTATATTTAAAATAGTTCTGAGGAACTCAGTAAAATGTCAATTTCCCCCTGATTTGTTTCTCTGTTGTGTGTTGTTTTCTATGAGATCATTAATTTTCTTGCTTCACCATGTTGTCCTCATCAGTCCACATTTATGTGCCTTAATTCTCTCAGATGCAGTTCTGGATGGGTTGAAACTCACTCTGACTTGCCCAGAGGCATCAGGAGACCCAAATCCTGACAGGAAACCAGAAAGATGGACCAGCCATCCATTTGTTAATGTGTCACACTCGAATTACACATGGCTGGCTGCAAAATTAAATTGCTCTTTCAGGATATCAGCAGAGACATAGATACAGCATTATGGCTTCATGTTCTCATTGTTTTCAGACCACAAAATGCTTTACATGTGTACTGTTGCTAAATTGTGTTCACTGAAAGTGCAGATTGAAAAGGGTATTGATTGCAGCTTTCCGAAGCCTGAAGTGGTTCTGTGATTTCAGAATCGAACAGTTAGAAGGAAAACGTGTGTGTTTCTAGCCTTGGCACCTGGAAAGTCCTGGAACCCTGTAAGGACAAGGGCTGATAATGACATGATGTTATGAAACTTCCTGGTAGAGATGGGTGCAGCTGTGCCCATTTTCCTCTTCCTGAAGGACTGTATCCGGCTTAATAATTCTCCTATAAAAATACTCATGTCCTCCATCTATGTTTGCATCTACAGCAGAGCAGCTGCTCTCCACACAGTTTTTGAATGAGTAGAAAGCAGTGGTCCAACACTTCATTGATAAGAGATAAACAGCAACAGATTCTGTGATTCAAAGTCTCTATAGTTTGACTTGAATAAAATCCCTCAAAATGTGTACTTTGAATCCTAAACTGCAATGTGATGTTTACTGAATCTTGAGAATATTGAGATACAAGTAGGGTATAGGGGTTGAGACCTCCAAGTGAGATCTGCTGTCTGCTAAGATCTCAGGCAGATGTCGATAAAAAGAGAGAAAGTATTCACTAGCTAGCAGGATCATCCTCAGCAGACATCCAATCCTCTGGCACGTTGATGTCAGGTTTCTCAGCCTCCAGTTCATGATAAATGTATGTTGTTTAAGCCATGTTGCCTACTGTAATTTTATAGAGCAGCTCAAACAAGGACAATACAGGTAAAGGAAACACAGATGAAGTTGTTTTTTTTTTTTAATTAAGGTATTTCAGTTGCCATAGAAATAAATGCATACTACCCACATGAGATCACCTAAAGATTATTTATTCAAAGTTTCCTAGAGCAAGAGAATCAGTCCTCATAACTTACATTCATTAGAGACTACTGTGGATATCACTCTGTATGCTGTGGATGTTTTGCTCTGATTGATTAATAAATAAAGTACTGATTGACCAGTAGCCAGGTATGAAGTATAGGTGAGACAAAGAGAGAGGAGAATGCTGGGAACAGGAAGACTGAGTCAGGAGTCGCCAGCCAGACACAGAGGAAGCAAGATGTAAAGATATTGTTAAGCCACAAGCCACATGGCAACTTATAGATTAATAAAAATAGGTTAATTTAAGATGTAAGAACTAGATAGCAAGAAACCCGCTATGGCCATACAGTTTATGAGTAATGTAAGTCTCTGTGTGTTTACTTGGGTCTGAGCAGCTGCAGGAGCCAGGTGGACACAAGAAAACTTTCAGTTACAAGGGACTCTAATGCTGATGGAGTTTTTTGTAGGAACCGGCAGTCAGATCTGCCCTGCCAGCTGGCTACCAAATAACCACACAGAGACTTAATGTTAATTATAAATGCTAGACTGATAACTTAGGTTTGTTACTAACTAGCTTTTACATCTTAAATTAACTAATATTTTATCTATGTTCTACCACATGCCTCTGTACCTTATCTAAGTATGGTATGTTCATCTCCTGGTTCATCTGATCTCACTTGTAACACTTGTGACTCTGCCCTTCTTCCCAGCATCTTCCTAGTCTGGTTCTCCTACCCAATTTCTTTTTGTCCAATTATAGGCCAGTCAGCTCTTCATTAACAATGAGAGCAACACATTTTTACAGTGAACAGAAAGATTATTCCACAGCACTCTAAGCCATGTAGAAGATTGAAAATGCTTTGTGTGAAAAGGAATAGAGGAGATATCAGAATATGTTCAAGAGTAATGAAATGGGAAGCTAGCTGAAGCTTGAATACTTGGCTAAGAGAGAAGATTTGAATTTTCTCTAATTAGTCCTGTATATGAAGTTGTGCCACATATTTTCACTATATATAGAGGGATCTAAATATCTCTAGAAATAAGTGAGATGAATCTGTACACATGCTTTAGTGAGTACAGAACTAATATGATGTTTGTCTGCAGAGCAGATCATGAAGGCAGTTCTCCCAGGAAGAAGGGTAGAAGAGTTCCCAAAGGATAATGAGTGTAAAGTAGTATGGCTCAGGAAGCTTTCACAGAACACACAGATGTAACACAACCAGTCAAAGTGACCTGGTCAGTGAAAGCAGACATGGAAGCAGGTTATGTGGTGTGAACAATGTGCGCAGAAGCATACAGTGGGAAGTGAGATTCATGTTTTCCAGTGAGTTCTTTTTAGGTAGAATGATAGCACAAACCACAAAGTGAATGAAAATGAAGAAGTAGCATACAGACTATGGATGTTATAAAGTTTATCAAAAAAAGGGAATGAAGTTGGCTTAGGACAATATTATATTTTACTTGGGTTGCTGGTTTTTAAAAAATGGCATCAGGAATAAACACCAATAGGCCAATGAGTATTTGTCCACTGTATTTAAAGCTGGAAAACAAGAGAAGGATATAGTTGAAATACCTCTCAGCAAAATGATATTTTGTGCCAAAAATGCACTACTTGCGAGGGAAAGATCATTGGAGAGAAAGTCAAGAATATCATGTAACAAGCTATGACTGCACACAAGGAGAAGAGAAATAGGAATTGGTGGAAATTCCTAAAATCAGAACAAGGTATCCATATATCTCCATGCCACAGAATCTTGGGAAAATCTATAAAGACGGTGAGGGGAAGAGCTTGTTATAAGTTGTTAAGTAACCAAGACACAGCTCCATAAAAGGCACTGAACAATTGTCCTGATGAAATGTTTAGAATGTTCTTATGTTAGCTGAAAAACTAAAGAACTCTATTTTATACCCTGAATGAAGTTTATCCTCATGTGAAAAGTTTGAGCTTTTGCTTATAGAAAAATCAAATACAAATAAAATGAGGTCTGGCTGTGAATATAAAATCCAAGATGATAAATTATTTATACATAATTAAAATGAACAAATCAAGTGAGAAGTGATCGTTCACACATAACTAGTAAATAAATAGCAGGTTATGTGGGAACATAGGAAAATATATTATAAAAACAAATGCTATTCAAACCAGTAGCAATTGACTTAAGTCCTTTGTAAATATTTAATTACTGATGTCAGAGAAATTTCACATATATTTTATGAAAACAGAGTAGGGTACAATTATGAAATGTATACAATGCATTTATACAGAGTATAATGCAGAGTAATTATAATACATTTGAAAGAAATGCTGGCATATATTTTCTAAAGATTGTTTCACACAACATTTGTTTGTTTGTCTGTCTGTCTTGAGGCAGGGTCTCCTGAACCCCAGGCTGGCCTTATACCCATTATGAAGCCGAGAATGACCTTGAGCTCTTGATCTTCCTGATATTACTTCCTAACTGCTGGGATTATAGATATAGCTCCCCATACCAGCTCAAATACCTTTTGTAAAATAATATACATTTACATTGAATCTCTGGCAATTATCTTGTTAAACCCATGTGATTTGTTTACCTCTTTCACTAAAAGTCTTCAAAAAAGACTTTAAAAGAAGTGTTCTTTACAATGGACAGCATGTCTCTTTTAGAGTCTTCATTAACTTCAGTGAGAAGTCTGTAGATTTCACTTATGACACCAAAAGTATAATTAGAGCATCAGAAAATGTATCACAAGAGCAAATTATTGCTCTCATGGGAAGGAAAGTTAGTGGCCCAAAGTAAAGGAAATGTCATTAGAAAACTTGTTAATATGTATTATAACTGCAAAACAATGAAGAAATGTCAAGAAAGAAAAAAATGAAATCAGTCACTAATGGACCTACTTTTGGAATAACTACATTTTTGGGATTCAATTATGTTTAATTGTTATTAGCAATCTTCATGCAAAAAAATTAAGGGCCTCTTAAATATAAAAACTAAGACTATTCAAATAATGCCTATTTACTTTATGAAATTGTTTTAAATCTATCTATACATTTTAAGATGAAAATATACTAATTTTAATAAAGAAGACCAACTAAAGAGAACCATGTCGAAAATAAGGCTGTGCCAATAAATTATTATGAAACCTATGTATAGGGAATAGAAAAAAGTCTCACATAGACAGGTCTCAAACTTTTCATGGTAGCTCACTTACTATTATTTGGGAACAGGAAAAGAAAGAGGTAGGAAGTGATACTCTCATTTTAAGTTATTGTATTTTTCTGTCCTATTGCCATGATAAAACACTATGACCAAAACAACTCTTAAAAAGTAACATCTAATAGGAGGCTTGCTTACAGGTTCAGAAGATTAATCCATGACCATCATGGCAGATATAAGGAGACAGACAGGCAGGCATGGAGCTTGAGCAGTAGCTGAGAGCTATCATCTAATCTACAAGTTGCAGAAAGAGAAAGGGACATAGAGACAGAATCAGAGATGGAGATAGAGAGACATGGCCATGGATGGGCTTTCCATTTTCTTAAATTAATTTATTTTTATTTTATGTGTATTGATGTTTTGCAATGGGTGTCAGGTCCCCTGGAACTAGAATTACAGAGAGTTGTGAGCTGGCATGTGGGTGCAGGGAATTGAACCCAGGTCCTCTGGAAAAGCAATCAGTGTTCTCAACCACTGAGTCATCTCTCCAGCCCCAAGTTGTGGTGGTTATTTATTCATTCATTCATTCATTTATTCATTTGTTCATTCATTCATTTTTACATGATGGGTTTTGAAGTTGCAAACACGGCAAACTTTCTTCAACAAGGTCATATCTCCTAATCCTTTCCAGAGAGTTATAGTAACTAGGGACCAAGCATTCAAACATATGAGCCTTTGAGGGCCATTAATATTCAAACAACCACATTATGTCTACAGGTCTCCAAGAAGATAACACCAGTATCCCTTGCTAAACTATGTGTCATTTTTCTCTAGGCAGTGCATAGCATTGAAACAGATGCTCAGTAAATTCCCATTTTGTGTATGTACTATATTTTCATTATTTATTCATCAGTTGATGAGTTTATAGGAGTAGTATTGCTTTGTATTCCTATTTTTGGCTCTCAGATTTAGTCTCAAGTATTTTATTCATTTAATCATTTTTGGTTATTGTGAATTGGATTTTATCTCTGATTTCTCTTTCAGTATATTTATCTTTGAAAGGCTATTGATTTTGCGCATTAATTTTATATTCTGTAACTTCAATGAAAATGTTCATCAGTTTTAGGAGTTTTTTGATGAAGTATAGAGGGTCTCATGTATAGCATCATACCATCCTCAAATAAGGGTAATTAGATTTTTTCCTTTCCCTTTTGTTTTCTTACCATTTGTCTTTTTGTTTTATTGTTCTAGCTAGGATTTCAGGTACTGTATGGAATAAAAGTTCAAAGACTTCCCTCAAGTATCTCTTGTAAAGCTGGCTTAGTGGGAACAAATGTTTTCCACCTATTGGTTATTGTTTATCCTTCACTAATAACAGATTTGATAACTATAATACTCTGGGTTGATAGTTATTGCCTCTCAGAACTTGAAATCCATCCTTCCAAGACCTCCTAGTTGTTAAATTTCCTACTAAAATATCTGTTGTTATTCTGATAGGCTTGCTTTTCATTAGATCTTCAAGAATTTTGTACAATGTATTTTGATCATATTCACCTCTTCTCTCCCAATTCCTTTCAAACCCAACCTGCTTCTCTATCTGCCCAACTTTGTGTCCTCTTTTGGGTTTTAACCCATAAATTCAAATTTATGTTTTCTATATAGTCTTGAATTTATGGCCTTCCACTCTACTGTGGTCAACTTACTCTTAAAGAAAAGATATCCTGATTTTCCTAGTAAGTATCATATACCAATAGCTCCTCTACAAAGCATGGAACTTCATTCCCACCTCTCCTCTATATACTGGAATTTGGTATGGCTTTATCTTTCATATGTCTTTTATATGTTGCTATAATCACTGACTTCATATATTCTGCTGTCTGTATCTGGAAGAAACACTTTCATCTGAATCATCCACAGCCTCAGGCTCTTACACTCCTTCTACCTTCTCTTCCATAATGATACTTGAGCCTTGAAAGGAAGAAGAGTGATGTAAATGTTTATTTAGGACTGAGAATTTTCAGCTATCTGAATTATCTCTATCTTTACCAGTTTTCTCTCTGTCCCTCCCACTCCTCTCTTAAATCATCATATGGCATAAAGAAGTACTAACCTATGTACATAATGATGCCATTAAGAATTAATTGGTTTAATACTATGTCTATATTGCCCAATGGTATGAGCATTTTCTCCCTTAGAGCATGTGACCTCTCTAATTAGATGTCTGTGTCCTAATAATAGTGACAGGTATGGGTTATTCTTATGGAGTGACTCTAAAATTCAATCAGAAAGCAGTTGGTTGCATCCATAATGTTTATATCACTGTAACATCAATGGGCATGTCTTGCCAGGACAGTAATTACTATAGCTCACATGTTTTATGGTTGGGTAACATTGACAATTACTGGTAGTAGTCACAGCAACTTTTAGCACCAAGAAAGCTATCAGTCATGATGAAGCTTCATGATTACTAATGGCTTGATTTATCTGTGACTTCTTTTTACTATGTTGCTGTTTTCAACATTCTTTCTCTGTTTTGGATATTTACTGTTTAAATTATACTATGAAAAGGGAAGTTTGTTTTTCTAGTATTGTACCTTAGCTCAATTAACAATTTGATCTGCCTAACTAAAGAATATCTTCTGTTATTATTCTTTTAGGAAGATTTTCTATGCTTATAGAATTATATGCATCACTACTATTCCCATAACATCAGATTTTATCTCCTCACAATGTCATGTATATCTTGAAATCTACAATTGCTCCTTTTTTTTAACTTAGTTTTTGTTCTTGGTAAACCATTCAAATTCCTCCAACTTGTTTCAAACACAAATATTCTGCCCTCTACTCAGTCCAGTCAATTAATGAGACTTTCTAAAGTTTTCAATTTGAATTATAATTTTTCTTTTTCACATTTTACATAGGTTTTTCTTTAGTATTTATGAATCTTTAGTTGAATTGCTATTTCATTTATCACATCTTTTCATTCTGTTGTTTATGTCCTCATTCAAGTGCTTATTTTATCCTTTTATTTCATTTATACACCTATAATCATTCCTTTGTCTTCTATGCCTCGTACCTCTAATTTAGTGACACAGGGTGTCATTTTCCTAAGAATTGTAATCATTTGGTAAGTTGCATTGCCTTAATTTTTCATGTTTTCTTATATTATTAAATCATGATTTATATATCTGGCTTTGTTTTTATTTATTCATTTAAAATTTCCATATAATATATTTTGTTTGTATCATTTTCTCTCACCCAATTCATGCCAAATACTCTCTTTGTCCCTACCTACTCAATTTCATTTTCTTTGTTTCTCAAAATAAAATAAATATTAAAAAATAAACCATCAAACCAACATCACCACCAACAACAAAATGAACATAAAAAACATAGAGACTCTTCTGTGTTGCCTAACAGTTCCCAAGAATGAGTCATGTCCTGGATTGTGGTTAATATAACCAGTATCACTCCAATGGAGAATATTGTTGTTCCCTCTCTCAACAGGTATCAGTTTCAAATATCTTCTTGGACAGGAATGACGTTTGTGACCATTTCCCTTTCTCTGTGCTGGGATTTTGTCTGGCATAAATTTGTTGATATCTTGTGCATGCTGTAACAGTTTCTGTGAGTTCATAAGTGCATTAGTCCTTTTGTATCTGGAAAATACTATTTTCTTGGATTTATCCAGCAACTCTGGCTCTTACAATCTTTCCATCTTCTGCTTTGTATAGATCCCCGAGTCTCTTGACAGAGACACATGATAAAAATATCCTATGTAAGGCTGAATATTATAAGGTCAATCATTCTCTGCACACTGTCAAGTTATGGGTCTATGTGTTATCATCTATTGCAAAAAGCTTCCATGTTTGGAGGTGAGTAGTGCACTGATCTATTGTTATGACAAAATACCAATATTAAGGCAATGTATAAATGTAAGAGCTTAATTGGTTTTACTGTCATAAACATAAAAGTCCATGATGGACAAACTAAGGCACAGTGGTAGGAATAGCTGAGAGTATACTTCTTGATTTGTAAGAAGGTTGAAGAGACAGAATACACTATGAATGGTGAGAATCCTTTTATTTTTTAGTTATTTTTCTTTTTGTGGTTACAATATAACCACATTACTTCACTTCTCCCTCCAAACCCTTTTCTATGCCCCCTTTCTTTTTCATTCCCCTTCTTGTTCTCTCTCAAATTCATGGCATCTTGCTTCATTCAGTGTTATAACATATTAAATATATAGATATATCATGCTCAGAATGTATAATGTTATTTGTATGTATATTTTCAGAGCTGACCATTTGATGGTGGTTAGCAAAAGTTGTGTGCTCTTCTTTGAGGAAGACTATCTCTCATTATCTCATCATGTAAACGTCTCTTTACAATTGGGACTATTTACCATGCTAGAGACATTGAGATCTGGGGGAATGGATCCCATAAGTGAAGGGGACTATAGTTTCATGCAATAGCCAACTTTATTCAGAGCACCAGACAAATAATACTCTCAGGTTTAAGAGAAATCACATGAGTAAAGTTTTCAAGTGCTCAAGTGGTATATAATCATAAAGACAAGCCACATATGGCAAAGACATGTTTTTTCCATGGAGGCATATAAAGGACAGTTTTAACATTTAATTGAATAACAGTAAGAAGCAATAATGAGTAATCTGAAGTAAACTCAGCCCTATCTACTATACCTGAGAGGAGCATGAAAAGATATTTCAAGAACAAATATGTGAATTTGAAGAAACATAAACTGAGGTCACAAGATTCTTGTCTTTTTTTCTTGGAGTTTTCTCACAAGCACTCAGAATTCTCTTCACACAACTCCATTCTTAGACCATTTTCTGACATGAGACTATTACAAAAAGACAAAACCAGTAAAAATGCTGTGTTTTGGAGTCTAGCCCCAGTGGATACATGTAGAAAACAACTACACCCAAAGTACAGAGATAATTGTGGAAAAACGGTCAGAAGGACTGTAAGAGGCAGAGGATCAGGGAGATTTCTATAAAACAAAAAAGAGGTTCTTTTTTTTTAAAGCTCAAAGCCTTCCCATACATTGTGGGGGTCATTAACATCCAAACCACTGTAAGTTTAGCAGTGTTCCTTTAACAGTTGCTAAGTTCATTCAGCAGAACAGTAGAGGAAGGCTGTCCCCTAGGGCCCATCTTGGCCACATGAATGGTTTCTGGTTTGTGTTTCATTTCACGAAGAAGGCCTTAAATCCAAACAAAAGGTAGTTTGTTACGACCATTCCGTTTGTGTCACAATTGCACCAGTATATTTTGCAGGGAGGCCACACTATTGTAGCTTGTACGATTCATATCTTGGTGAAATTGAAGGCTGTTCTTCTCCTCCTGTAGAAAATACACAAACTCAAGCACTTTAAATATTAGTTAGTAGGTGGGGGTGAGAATATGAGGAAAGGGGAACAATTACTCATGGCTGTGGGGAGTACAAATTGCTACAGCCACTATGGAAATAAATGAGACAATTTCTCAAAAAGCTGAAATTTGATCTATCACAAGAACCACTTGTACCACTCGGGTATATACCCATCCTGATATACAGGCAGAGAGAAAAAGCCTGGAACCGGTATGGTTATTTGCAACATCCAAGTCTACAACCAGGGACATACCTCCTCTAACAAGGCCACACCTACCACTACAAGGCCACAGCTCTTAATATTTACATAACAGTACATCAATTGGTGTCTAAGTGTTCAAGCATATGAGCATATAGGGGCATTGTTATTCAGAAAACCACACCACCTCTCTTGATCCCAGTTTTACTCAATTGCCTGTAGTTCTTTTCGTTACACAGGTCTCATGGGCTCTTCCCTGTGCAGTTTGTCATTTTCTTTGTTATCATCCTTTTTCGCTCACTTTTGGGTGGTCATGTTGCAAATTTAGGGGTACAGCATCTGATGTTATTAGGAGATGTGACCTCATAGCAAATTCCTTGATCCTTCAGCTCTTAAAATCTTCCCACCTCCTCTTTTATGTTCTTCTCTGAGTCTTATGTTGAGGAGCAGTTTGTAGATATATCCACTGGTACTAGATCCACAATTCTGCATATTAGTTGGTTGTGGTTTTCTGTAGTGGCCTCTATCTATTAGGAAGAGAAGACTCCATGATGGTTGGAGAAGGCTATAATTATTTGTCAGTAGTAGAAGGACAAATGTTTATAGACTGTTGTTAGGAATATACTGGTTTAATACATAGGTGGTTGTAGATTCTCTTCTAATAACCATGATTTCACTAGCACTGAGTATTTATCTAGGTTTCCAATGCCAAGCATGATCTCCCTTTTCTTTAGAGAGCCTTAAGTCCAATTAGAGAGGTATTAATTACCACCAAAATATATGTGACAATATTATTGTACCTATAGGGTTATTGTGCCATGCTGATCTATTGTTGCTTCTAGATACCATATCTGGATATGACTATTGGTTGTCTTCTTCCTTTGAAATCTTTCAGGGCCAGGAATGTAAGGGAGAGAACATTCAGGTAAGTTCCAGCTCAGATGTCTTTGAACCCTATTTCTGAAGTGCATGTTGTCTTCAGCAATAGAAACTTACCTTCCACGTCAGGGGAGTGCAAAGGGCAGCAACAAGGCTGTATGTCTTGGTAGTCTATTATAAGGCCATGGCCAGTAACTAACAAGAGGGTTTCTCATCTCTGTTGTTATTTTTTAAGGTGGTCTTTGGCTTTTGGGGGGTTATCCCAAGATAAAAACCCAGATAACACTTTATTAAAACTGCATGTGTATATTAATATACTTAATTATGTGTACTCTAGGGAGTTTTGATGAATAATGAGTAGTTTGATTCCTTGGGGCTTTTTCAGCTATCCATATTGGTATTTTACCTGCCTCCCTTTCTCCTATATTTACCTTCCTTTATCTTTACTAAGGAGCACCCCCTTTTCTTCTTTTTATGATCAGTTTACTTGGACCCTGCTGTTTTCCTCTCTATTGCTACTTAACCTCCTACACTGGCAATGGTCCCATTTTATTTTCCTGGCTTCTGTAGTGAATGCAGACTATCTAATCATGTCTGAAGACTTGGAACTCAGAGCTTCCAATGAGAGAGAACTTAGGTAACGTTTATCTTTCTGAGTCTGAATTATCAACTCAATATGAGTTCCATCCACTTACCTGCAATGTTCCTGGTTTCGTTTTTCTTTCACACTGAATAATATTCCATAATGTAAACTTCCCATGTCTTCTTACACATTCATTAGGACATTTAGGTTTTTTCCATTTCCTACCTATTGTGAGCAGAGAAGCAATGAACATAGTTTGCCAGTATCTCTAGAGTATGTGTTGAATCCTTTGAGCATGTGCCAACAAATTGTGTATCTGGGTCATATGATAGAATCTCCTCTACCACTTCTTGATTTTTTTTTCCTCATTGATCATTGACATTCTGACTGGAGTAACAGTGACACTCTTTAACTTCAGTGTAACTATTGGGAGATAAGCCATCAAGGACGCTATGCTGTGTACTTAGATTTTAATTACTAGCTGTAGATGTGGAAGTGATATAGTGTGGGTAAGATTGGATATAAACAGAGTTTCAATTTGGAGAAGAAAATAATTTGAAGTGGGAAAATTATCCTGGAGGGGCAAGTTTGGATATTGTTAGGAGTCACATATTTTTCAGATTGTTTAAATTATGGAAAGCTATAATTAATAAGTAAAAGAAGGAGGAGATGGAGACTGGAGAAGAAGGAAAGGCGTTAGAATGTAAAGAGAAGTAAATGAGGTGTGGGTAGAACGCAGAATGCCTCACAATAGACTTGGAGGAGAGCATACGTAACAAATATAAAACCTAATAGTAATATACAAAAGAACAGAGTCATCAGGAGACATGTGTTAAAGTTGAAATGAAGTAATAGAAAATAAGAAACAAAAAGAAAACTTATGGATGTGTGAGTTTCTGGAACAAGTATACTGGGTTTAAAGTGAACTTCTTAGATCCCTCCAGCTTGAGCAGGCTCCATCTGCTGTTTGTGGGATTGGCCTAGGGGAGTCTATTAGTTTATGCTGCATCCATGTTCTACAAATCTCAAAAGAATACTTATGTGGTCGCCTTATTTTATCCTATTACAGTTCTTTTATTATCATCTCTTAGAAGCATGTTTATTTTCTAATGAAAGATGGAAAGGGCATGGATCCAGATAGGAAGGGAGATGGGGAGTCACTGGGGGACAGAGAGGGAGGGGAAACTGTAATCAGGATATACTATATGAGGAAAAATCTATTTTTCATAAAAGGAAAATTATACTGTGGCAGAGTGCTTGGCTAGCATATCAAAGCTTTGGCTAGTATTCAGCACCACAAAACAATAATGACATCAAGAATAAAATATGTGTAGGGTGTTTCAATGCCCTTTGCTTGAAACTCGTCAGTTGATCTCCTTGTGTTTTAATGTGTTAGCTGCAAAAACTGAAAATAGGCTCAGCAACATGTTTGACTTTAGAATGTTAACTAAAAATTCTTGCTCTAAAGTGTGACAGTTTTGAATGAACTCATCAAATTGTTTAATAAAGCTTACCACAGAATTTGAAAAAAATGAAAACCAAACAACAACCAAAAAAAGCAAAAAAAAAAAAAAAAGGTAGTCCAACTGTGCTTGGAAACTGCCTGTTCTTGATACACTAGTAAACCTTTTCAGGGATGGGCTGCATAATTATTCACTTATTAAGATTATGTACTTACATAACTCAGCAGCTACTCGCATGCCAGAGTTGCTTACACATCTTGACTGATAAGCCTGTCTATTTTTCAGAGTTTTAACTCAAAATATGTATTTTTTTCTCACACACTTTCTAACCCTTCTTTTGATATCAGTGCAAATCCTAAGAATACTTGCTCTAGTACCATGCACATTTTCATTTCTCTAAAGGTCATGTAGATGCTTGCCAACCCACACTGCTGAAACTATTTTCTTGGCCCATAACTTAAAATGTTCCACCTTTTCCTCTTGTCCACACTCTTCTTAGTGGCTGCAGAGATGTATGACTTGCCTGTCTTGTTGTTATTTTTTATCTCACACTCTAATAAAATGGCTCAAGCTTCCTTGGAGTCTTTTAAAAAATTATTTTATTTTTGATACTGAAGACGCATGAAACTGAATTCTAAATCCCTGGTAACATGTTGAAATATTGTCTAACAATGTTTCACAAATAAATTTCCACTGTGGATTCTTTTAGAATCTTCTTTAGCCTTTATGTTTAAGATACAATCCATCTTGAGTCAGTTGTTCTGTGTGAGTACATAAAAGTTTGACTTTTATATAAAGTTGATAAGAATAAAATACTAATATTGATATTATTTAACATAATTGGTACAACTAGTTATTATTTCTTATTAACATCCACTCAATTTGTGTCTTGAAAATTTCCTAAAACCTGTTAAGTCAAATTACTTTCCATGTATTCTTGGCTATATGATCATCTACTGGAGCATGTATGAATTGGCAGGGGCCATACCCTTAAAGAAAGTAACTCTTCCTCTCCCAGAAACAATCAAATTACCAATATCTTCTCAGCTAGGTATGTGCATTCTACCTGCCCAGTCTGTGATGGAATTTTGTCTGATTTGGGCTTTTACAGGTTTTGTCCATGCTATAACAATGACTAAAAGTTTATTTGTGAAGCTGAATTGTACCTGGAAAATACTGTTATGGATCCTCTGCCTCTGGATCTTACAATCTTTCCACCTTAATGATATCTGGGCCTTAGTGGGAGTGGTGAGATGGAGGTATCACATTTAGGGCTGAGAATACCACAGTCTTTTATTCCTGACACCTTGATTAGTTGTGAAACTATATTAATTGCCATCTATTGCAACAAGAAGCTTCTCTGTTGAGATTTTAGAGATGCACAGATATGACTACATGATAAGTCATTAGATATTGGTTTAATACTATGTCTACTTAGCAGAACACTAGTAGTCTTTCCTAGGGTCCATGACCTGCCTAGTCATAGGTTCTGCCCAAATTTATGTAATTAAAAATGCATCTTCTTTTATTCTTGCTTTTTTAAAAAGAATTGAGGTGATGAATATAGCAACCTTTCTATATTTTAATAATTTTGATCAGATCTATTTCAATTGACAGAAGGATATTATATATTCTTCTTACTCACTTGTAATATATTCATATATGCATATACTTACATATAAGACAGAATATGCCTATATGGCTACATTAATGTATGTATATTAACACATCAATCAATAGCTGTGAGTATGTATTAATAGAAATCTATTTAACATCTTTGTATTACTCCTTATATGAAGATCAAAGTAATAATTCTACTCTAAACTGAGATGATAACTAAGATCTATATTTTTCATTTTTACAGCAAAAAATTTCATACAATATATTTTGATATGCTTTTCCCTCCCCCAATTCTTCACAGATGCTCCCTACCTCCCCACTTAGCCAACTCCATACCCACTTTTTCTTCTTTCTTTCTTTAAAAAACAAACAAATGAACAAACAAAAAACTCATAAGAAACCCACCCCCCCCACACACACACACACATGCGTGCACGTGGGCAAAAACCTAAATCTGAAACCAAAATATACAAACAATGAAGATAATTAAATTTCTAAGGGAGCATCTCAGTTCTTTTCTTGGTTATTCAGTATCAGTAGGAATTTAAGTATTAGTTTTTACTGTCATCCCTAAAGTGTGGCAGGATCTGCTAAATTTGTTTTAAAATTGTTCAATAGAATTTTAATGAAAACTTTAGTTATGATCTTAATTCAGGCTTTGCTTTAAGGTTGGAAACATCAGAATTGCACATTGTGCTGTTCTGGGTTAGAGTGTGCTGTAGTATATCAGATGGTAGGAAGTCTTCCAGGATTTGATATGACTAACTCTGATGTTTTGTCCATGTGAGATTGCAATATAATGTCAACATTAATGTTGTGGGTATAAGATTTTACTGTCTTTATTTTCATACTTTGAAGTTTTATTGAAACTTGTACCTGATGAATATTCTTGATCTTTACATGTACTACATTGCCTTTCTGGAGATACTAGGAGCACATAAAGGGGAAACCTCATATCTAAACAGCTTTCTGATCATCTGCTTGTTTGCAGTATGGGTAGCCGTTATGAATAATGAAAGGAATCCTGTATTTGTTAACTCACTTCTTTTTTCTTTCATGCTGTGATGATCCCTAAAAGAAAGTGGAAAATGTGCTGATGCAATTACAGGTTCAGGTAATATCTATAGGAGTTTAATACTATTCCTTTTGCGTCTAAGGATATAAGCCTCTCAGTTAATCACAGTTTGAATTATCCAACTGGTTATTGTAATTTGTTCTTTTCCATGGATTTTTTTTCTTCCTTTGTAATCATAGAAATAAAAAAGAGTTGCTCAGTGAACATTTACATTTTTACTCAAAATATAACAGCAATTCTAATGTTGATTTGAAACACAATCCTATTAAAAACTAGTAACAGTATTATAATTCATTTTAAGTTGGCATAAAATAGAGTATTGTGATATTTTCCATACATGTGTACATTGTATAATATTTAAATCAAAAAATATGTCTTGTTCAAATAATTATCATTTTGTAATGAAATTGCTAAAGTGAAAATACATATTTATGCTACAGAGGATGTCATGTTAAAAACAGAAAGACTGGGGGCACTAGGAGTAAGAAGAAAAGGGGCTTTTAGCTGAGGATGGGAGAGCAAAGATGACCAGATGAGAGGAAAGGACGGTGCTTTGGAAAAAACAATGAAGACATTCATAGCAGGCTTCAGATGGCTCCCATAAGTCTCCTCTCCCTTACTGAAGTATACAAGACATTGTGGCCCTTACCCATATTTTTGTATCTAATTAATGTTATTGAAATAAACAAAGTTTCAAGAATGGCCTGTAAAGTAGCATCTATCTATTTCAGGAAAGAGACCATCACTGGTTATTACATTAAAGAAGTTAAGTATGAGACAACAAAGTACAAACAACAGTGTCTCTTCTTAACTCTCTTTGTTGATGAGCAGAATTACTGTTTTTTGTTAAACACCCTTAAAACTAAAGTTGGATTGTTTCTGCTACATCAGAAAACAAATCAGCATATACTAGCAAAGAGTATGAATCCTCAAAATCCCTGGCATTATTACAATATCTTTCGCATTGCTTCTTTTTTGTCTCTTTTGTGGAGATGATAGGAGAAGGTACCATAAAAGTGAACTCCATATAATGTTACTTTTATGTACATCATTTCAAAGCTGACCTCCTGGAACTGGAAAACCAACTGGTGGTGGGTGTCTAACACGAAATGGACTCTGGAGGTCTGAACGTGAATGGATCCAGTAGACTCGTATAATTGAATGCTTGGTGCCAGTTAGTAGAACTGTTTGAGAAAGATTAGGAAGTGTGGCCTTGGTAGAGAAAGTGTGTGACTGAGGACAGGTTATGAGTTTTCAAATTATCACATCATTTCAAGTCAGTATTTTTTTTTCTCTTCCTCCTACTGGTGAATAAAATTTTAAGTTCTCAGCTACTGTTTCAGTGCAAGGCCTCCCTGCCTGCTACCATGCTATCTGCCATGATAATAATGGAGTCGCCCTTTGGGCCTGTCAGCACCAAAACACTCTGTTATTTCTTCTGTAAGTTGCCCTAGTCATGTTGTCTCCTCTTAGCAACAGAAAAGTAAGCAAGACATTGGCTGAGCAGGTTGTTTCTGTGTCTTTGTGGGTGTAATGCAATTATATTTTAATTTCAAAGAGAAGATAGAAATCTAGCACACCATGATTTCAGGAGAAAAATGGTCCCCTTTGCTGTGGGATGTTCTGTATGGCAAATGTGTTGCTAATAAAATACTGATTGGCCTGTGGCTAGGCAGGAAGTATAGGTGGGGCTAACAGAGAGAATTAAAAGAACAGGAAGGCAGAGGGAGTCACTGCCTGCCAGCCACCGCCAGGACAAGCAGCATGTAAAGATGCCGGTAAGCCACGAGCCATGTGGCAAGGTATAGATTTATAGAAATGGATTGATATAAGATATAAGGACAGTTAGCAAGAAGCCTGCCACAGTCATACAGTTTGTAAGCAATAGAAGTCTCTGTGTTTACTTGGTTGGGTCTGAGCGGCTGTGGGACTGGCAGGTGAAAGAGATTTATCCTGACTGTGGGCCAGGCAGGAAAACTCTAGCAACACCTCTTCTCTCTTGAATATGCCCTCTGACTCAAAGATATTCATAAAAGTATTAAATTTTACAATGAAGAGCCCATTAGGCTGCTACCTATCTCGGGTAAGCACACTGAAGTTTCTTCTTGGAGTGTTTACTTTGTTTAGGTTTGTTTCTGTAGCTGGGATAAATGAAATTCCATCCACATTGGTTTCCTCTTAGTTCATTCCTGTAAGAAGTCAAGGGAAGAGGAAGGGGAACTTGTGGGCAGGATGAATGAAAAAAAGGAAGTCGTATTAGCACGTCCACTGGTATTTCCATTCTTCAGGTCTTCTTTAGCCACCCACTTTGACGATACTTCATGGATGTAGTCTCTTTAATATTTCAAAGGTACACAATCTCACACACACACACACACACAAATAAGTGAAAACAAAACAAAACAACAACAACAACAAAGCTCTCCCTTTTCTTCTGTCTATCCCAATTGTTCTTCTTCTATCACAATGATTTTTTTCAGCCCTAATAGTTAGAATTGTATTGTAGATGCATCCAGTAGGACTTGATTATTATACAACTGTACATTTGATCAGCTTTGGTTTTCTGGTACTGTTCTTAGTCTGGGACAAAGAGAAGTTTCTTGATGCAGGGGAAGGACTATAATTTTCTGGAGTTATGAAGACAAATATTTGGAATGTAATTAGGTTTTATGCTTGTGTAGTAAAGCAATGGTTACAGATTCTCCTTCAAAGAGTCAATAATTTATTAGTCCTAGGCAGCTGGCTAAGTTTTGGGTACCAGGCATAAGTCCTGTTGTTGAGTAGGTATTAAGTGAAATTAAAGGGTTGTGATTATCACCAAGTTATGTATTCCACTACTGTATCCTTGGGATTATAATACCATGCTGGTCATTGATGAGGTTCATAGGTACAATATCTAGAGAGGACCTGCTAGTACAGTGAGACATAGTTCTCAGGGACAAGTCTTCCAGGTCTGTTCCAGCTTAGAGTACTCTGGACTCTGTAATTAAAGTGTCACTATCCTGTTGTTTTCAATACTATGGTTATGTGATATATTTTTTGACACAAGAATGATGATCCCTCCAGCATTGTTCTGGATTGTTTTGGTTATCCATAGTCTTCTGTGGCTCCCATTGAACTTTAGGAATTTTCTTTCAATTTATGTTAAAAAAAAAAAAAAAAGACATGGGGATTTTTGTAAGGATTGCATTGAATCTTTAAAAAAATATTTCTTTTGGTAAAAGGATCTTTTATATGATATTAATTATCCATTCCATTAATATGGAATGTCTTTCTATTTTCTGCTATCTTTCTCCAAATTTTCAGAGGTTTAAAGTTTTCATTGTAGAGGATCTTCACTTCTTTGGTGTGGTAGTTCGAATGTAATCAGCCCCCATAAACTCATAGGGAGTGGCACTATTAGGAGCTTTGGCTTTGTTGGAGTTGGTATGGCCTTGCTGGAGGAAGCATGTCACTGTTGGGATAGGCTTTGAGGTCACCAATGCTAAGCGACACCCAGTGAGACAGTTTGCTTCCTGTTGCCTGTGGATCAAGATATATTAACTTTCAACTCCTTCTCCAGCACCATGTCTGCCTTTGAGCCTCCAAGTCCCACTATGATGATATTGGATTAAACCTCTGAAACTGTAAGCCACCCAATTAATTTTTTTATATAAGGTTCCTGTGGCCATGGTGTCTCTTCATAGCAATTGAAGCCTACATAAGCCATTTGGTAAGGTTTATTTGTAGATATTTTATTTTCATTGAGGTTATTGTGAATGGTAGTATACCCATCATCCTTCTGTAAGTTTATTGTTTGTGTTTAGAAAAGCTATTTATTACTGTAAGTTGATTCTGTATCCTGCCATATTGCTGAATTTGTTTATTTTTCTTTAAGGTTTCTGGTAGAATTTTTGGGATGTTCTCTATAGTCATGTATTCTCTATTACTTGAATCATAATGTGTGTTGGATTTTATCAAAGACCTTTTCTACATGTCTTGAGATTATCATGTGAATTTTTTTCTTTAAGTTCATTTATGTATGTATTACCTTTATTGACTCTCATATGTTAAATCATCCTGCATTTCAGGGATAAAGCCAACCTCATCATATTGTATAATCATTTTGATGTATGTCTATATCTTATTTTCATGTATTCTATTAAATACTTTTGAGTCTATGCTTATCAGGCATATAGGCCTGTAGTTTCTTGTTGTTGTATATTTATATAGTTTTTTATGAGTGTGATATTTTAAAATAGTTTATGTAAAATTGCTATATATGTTTTTTACAAGTTTGGTATAGCTCTAGTTTGGATCTGTCTGGTCCTGGACTTTTTTGAGTTGTTAGTCTTTTTATTACTATTTCAATATTCTCATTCATTATAGATATTTCTAAGTTGGCTTTTTTGTTTTGTTTTTGGTTTAATTTTTAGAGGTATAGTGAAATCTATAAATTTATGATTTTCTTTTACATTTTTTTCTGGCTTTATGTTGTGCAAATTCTTAAAACATTCTCTTCCAGATCATTCTCTTGTCTCTGTCTTCCATTTCACCACAGGAGTACTAGGATACAGATAGATATACTGATTGATTCAGCTTTTTACATCAGTTTCAGGGATGGAACTGAAGTCAGGATTATAGAACATGGGCTTTTACCTTGCTGGGTCATTTCCACACCATATTCTAAGTAATATTTTAACAAATTAAGAAAATATAGGCAAGCCACTTAATTTTGCAAAATAGTCCTTGATTTTGAGAGCAAACACATAATATGTCTTTAAAAAACTTCCTCATTTTCCTTTAATAAGCAATTATTTATAATGTTAATTTTATGAAAAAAAATTCCTTCCTAATTTGTGGTGAATATAGAATGCTGAAAAAATTCACGTGTGTGTGTGTGTGTGTGTGTGTGTGTGTGTGTGTTTCTAAATATTCTAAAGCACGCTATCCAATGTCTCCCAGGATTAACATAGTTAAATAAATAAGTACAAAAAACATACCAAGAACTTCAGCACCACCCCATGAAGTGTTTCAACATGAAAGAATATATATCAATCTCTTATTAGTAGGAATAAAAAATTTAAAGAAAAATTAAAGAGAATTCTCCCTACAAAAACAAGCACATTGTAAATTCACTGAAAGTAATGGAGGTTACTTTGCAGTAGCTGAAACTATAGATATAGCAGCCTTGCGACTCGAGATAAATATATCAGCACAAAGCGGTATGCATGTGGTAAATACAGCAACCAAGCAATAGCAGCACAAATTATGCAAAAGAACTACTTCAATCAAGGAAGGCAGATAGTGAGAAGAAATCACTAACACTGCTCCTTGTTAGACCTAGGAGACAGCAAGTTAAAGACAAGGAGAAACAAAAGTGGCAGGATCATTTTGAAAAATTAATTATTAATGAATGAGGTGAATAACCCATGTAAATATTTATCAAACAGATGGCTTTCCTAGGGATTAGGTCATCATCATTAGTCTAGTATTACTGTAACCTACACTCTGCTCATACAGAAATACCTATATGCAGAAGTGGTAGAGTTGCTAGATAATGTCTATTAGGAAGCCCTGAGTGATAGGAAAGACAGGGAATAGTTTGGAAAAATGTACTGAAGACAATTTTGAATGCATCCAGCATCATATATATGTGAAGTCCTTTGTCACTGAATTTCTGAATAGGGAAGCTGTTCTGTGGGCAACAGGTCTTTACTACTCTTGGTACTATGGTGGCTCTCTTTCAAGGCTATCCAGAAGTCTTGTCTCCTACAAATTCACTGTCAATTAACCTTAAATATCAGTGGGATAATTAATAGACAGGAGTTTTGGAGTAGGAAAGAAAGGGTATTCCATATTTTGAAACAGATTCACAGCTATTCCTTAGGCTCCATTATAAGCCATCAAGTTCCCAGGAATAGAAATCCCAGTTTTGAGGGGTGTGAAGTAAGGTGGATGGATGGTGGACATTGTTGTGACAGTAGATTATTGACTCTTGCCATTCATGTTAGATTAGTTACTTTTCCATGGCTATGAAAAGACATCATGATGAAGGCAATTTATAGATAAAAGAACTTATTGGGGGCATGTTTACAGCTTCAACAGGCAAGTCCATAATAATGAAGGAGGGGAGCATATCAGCAGGCACAGAGAAATAGTGTTGGAGCAATAGCTGAGAGCTTACATCAGTTCAAGAAGGACAAAGTAAAGAGAGAAAGAGGAGAGAGAGAGAGAGAGAGAGAGAGAGAGAGAGAGAGAGAGAGAGAG
>CABHPQ010135245.1:28213-54620 GCA_902168405.1 Peromyscus aztecus
AGAGAGAGAGAGAGAGAGAGAGAGAGAGAGAGAGAGAGAGAGAGAGAACACAAATGGGAAGGCCATGGAATTTTGATACCTCAAGTTCAACCCCCAAATGATATAATTCTTCCAATAAAGTCATACCTCTTAATCCTTCCCCAAAAGTTCCATCAACTGGTAACCAAAAGTACAAACAGATGAGCCTGTAGGACCATCCTCATTCAAACCACCACATTCCACTCCCTGTTCCCCATGTGTTTGTAGTCTTATCATAAAGCAAAATACATTCTTTGACTCCAAAAGTCCACATTGTCTGTCTCAAGGCTTTAAAGTCCAATGTATTTTCAGAGACTCAAGGCAGTCTCTTAATTGTAGCTTTCTATAAAATCAAAACAAAAATACATACTTTCAACTTGCAATTGCAGAGAATATACATTACCATTTCAAACAAGTGATGAATAGGAGAATAGTGATGAAATATTGGACCATAGTAAGACCAAACACCATCAGGACAAACTTCAAATCCTGTCCTACAGCAAAGGTCTTAGATGACTCCTCCCTTCTATCTTTGCACACTGCAACACGCTTACTTCTCTGTCTTGTGCTGGTTCCTTCATTGTATGTAGTTGTCCTTTGCATACATCACATAGTTCTGGCATCACCAACATCTTGTGGTCGCCAATGAAATCCATGCTTCATTTTCACAGCTTTGTACAACAACCTGACCTGGACTCCAAGCAGGAACTTCTCTGACATACAAATGTCTTCAGAGGTTTTCATTACTGGAGGAGGAAGCTTACACAATACCTTTTCTCTTGTTATCCTTCATGACTCTAAAACCAGAAGCACATGGACAATGTTGCCAAGTTCTGCTATCTGCTTGGGATAAAACACCTCCCCCCAACTTATTGAATTTCATTTTCATAAGCTTTGATTTGTTGATGCTTTCCTTTGTTGAATGAGCTTTCCTTTTGAAAAATAGGAGCTTAGGTAGGTAACTGCTTCCCTTGAAGTCACCAATCCTTTCAATTTCCAACCAACTGCTTCTTTAGACTTCTTATATCCTTGAACACAAGACTTGGCTCCAACGTATATACTGGTACTCTTTTTTTCCTCCTCAAACCAGTTTGTATAACTTGTTGTTCTGATTGCTCTTTTATTTTTATTATAGCCTTGCATAAAGTAGATGATTTTTAACAACCGTATACAGTCAAAAACTAGGCTGTCTTGAAATCTTCACTGTCAATGAAATTAGTTTAAAACTCTTCAAGTTAGCCTCAGGAAGATTCTTAGTTTAAAGGCAAAAAACATCTACATTATTTGCCAAAATATCACAATAGTTTTTAGCCCAGTTGTTAATATAATTCCCCAATGAAACCTCTTGAACTTGAGCTTCATATTCCACATTGCTCTCAGTATTATGTATTCCAAGATCATCATATGATGGTCCATAAAGCTCTGTTTATAGTGTTCAAATCACTTTCATTGTACAAAGTCCCAGGATCTCATACATTCCTACAAAAAGAAAAAAAAACCCAACATGTTTAGGTCTGTGTAGATGTAATGGTCTTATTAAATAAGAAACACAGTACCAAATGCAGAGTTAAAAGCCCAAGAGGTCAGTGAAGTAGCTAAGAGCTGAGACTAAAACCCTTCTTCTTACCCTTCCTGCCACTGCCGTCCTTCCCCTCAAAAAGAGATCTACTTCCTGTGTATCTGTCTTTTGATTGACTTTCTGTTCTGCCTTCTCATTGGTTGTAAACCCAACCACATGACCTCCTCATCACTGCCTGTCTATACAGACCTCCAGGTCTTCTATGGTTGATATTGAGATTAAAGGCATGTGTCTCTGAGCTGGTGGTGTCCTTGAACACACAGAGATCTGTCTGTCATATGATCGGGATTAAGGGCGTTTGTTACCACTGCCAGACTTCTGCTATGGTTTGCTATTAGCTCTGATCCCCAGGTAACTTTATTTATTAACATACAAATAAAATCACATTTCAGCACAAATAAAATATCACCATAGGTCTGTTATAGTAATATGCCACTTTCTGGTGCCAACTTCTGCCTTAGTTACCTTTCTATTTTTATGAAGAGACACCATAACCAAGGAAACTGTCATGGCAATACTAGGTTGTCATCTTGACTACATCTGAAATTAACTAAAGTCCAAGCAGCTGGGTGCACCAGAGAGGGATTTTTTTCCTTAATTGAATAATTTGAAGTGGGAAGACCCACTATTTATCCATATCTTTTGAAGTGGTAAGATTCATCTTTAATGTGGGCCACACATTCTGCTGGCAGCCTATATAAAGGATATGGAAGAAGAAGCTGGATCTCATTGCCTGCTCACTCTCTCAATGGCAAATCCATTAGTTTACTGGTGTTAGAGCCTACTTTTTTAGGATTGTGATATATTTTGAAGATCAGTTGAGACATCCAGCCCCATGGGCTAAAGAACCAGTGGGTTCTAATAACTTCCATTGGTAGACAGCCATTTTTGGACTAACTGGACCACAGCCTATATTATCATTCTAATATGCCCCTTTCTATGGGAATATACAGATTCATTCTATCAATTATGTGTATCCTAAGTAATAGATATTTTGGTGCCAGAAGTGGTTCTAGAGCATCAGAAATATAAGAATGAATTTTTAAAGTATCTAATATAGGCTTTCCAATTTGACAACACCTACAGTTACTGAAACCTCTCCAGTTGCTAAAACCTCTCCTAGAAGCTCATAGAGTACCAAAAGCACTTGGTAAGAATTATTTTACAAACTTAAAGAGAAAAATGCATTAAATTATACTGATTCACCAATGTGTGAGGCAACAGATTTGGAGATTGTGTAACTTTTGACAATTTGTAATAAGAAAAATGATGGTGCTGGTTGGTTACTACTAGCATTTCTGCATCAATTGACAAAGGAAAAGGATGAGCTTTGTGATAAAATTAACCAACTTCCAGCCTCTCAGAATATGGTAAAGGACAAAAATGAACTCAGCAATAAAGCTGAGCAGCTCCAGATATGCATAAACCATCTAATGGCTTCCGAGTGTGCCCTGGAAGAGAATGTGATCTACAGAAGCCACAGAACTCGAGCTGCAGAAAATCAAACTGATGCCTTGATTATAATGTTGGCTTAATTATAGAAAAAAATCTGTGTTCCAGTATTGAAGATGTTAGCAGTTAAAGTTTTAATTGTTAAAGAGTGGGATACTGTAAGTTGATGGACATGTGTGGGCGGATTCTATTGAGGCTGATGATTCTGAATCCTAGATCCTCGAGGGTTTATCTCACCCGAGCTATAGCCTCAGCAGAAGATATACTTCCCGCCCACCCAGTGAAATCTTGTTTTTTCTGCCTTTGACTGAGAAAATTATCCTTTATTTTCTACAAAACCAGTAGTGACTTTCTCTGAAGAAGATGCCAGGAAAGATAATACTGATTTCCCTTAGGGTCCACCACTAATTGTCTCTAGACCTATTACCAGAATTTAGACTAAGCAGTTTCCTAACAGGGAGATAGAAAGTGCAGGCCAGGAGACTCCTTCCCCTGATGACTCTAGCTTGTGTCAAGTTGACACCCGAAACCAGCCAGTACATGGACCCACTGAGTAGATGTTCAAAGTTTAATATGGAAGCTCACACATTTTAAAAAGGTGACAAAAGTTTGTTTGAATGGCTAGTCAAAGCATTTGTCCAAAGATAGCCTGCTGAAAAGGAGTTTGAGATAACTGGAATCCCTTGGCTTAGTATTGATGAAGAAAGTTTAAGGTTCAGGGAAATTATAATACTACTGTGAGTACACTATGTAAAACTTAAGCCCCCTCAACTCGAAGGCCCAAAAGATATTCCCTTCAATAATAATAAAAGACACATAAATCATAAGAGGGGCTCCAGCACATTTGAAGAGTTCTATTGTTACCCTTTCCTTGTGCCAGACTTTATGGTTGAAAACACTGCTTCTCAGTTGGACGAATTAAATGCAATAGATATAATTGGTCCCTATAGTTTCAGGGACCAGGTGGAAGCACTGAATTTCCAAAAACAAGGTAATAGTAGTTATTGTAAAGGGGAGCAAAGATAAAGCAATGTCCATAGTGCCCTAATCCGTAATAGGTAGCACAGACAAAATGATTTTTATGGTGATGTGACTCATATGAACCTTTCTTACTGGATAATGAATCTTGGTGTAAGAAGTCTACTGAATTTTTGTTTTATTTAGATAAAAGGAAAAATTTCTTATACAAGTAAAATAAAGACTACATTGTATCATGATGAAAGGAAATCTCAGACCATGAAGCAATTTTCAGAATTGAGTTAGTTTGCAGACACAGAATCTTTGAATGAAGGGATGGCCAGGTTCTTCTGGGGATTGACAAAATACCCAAGTATTTTACTGTCAAACTTTCTGCAGTCCTTCTACAGAGGGACTTACAGGCTTCTACAAGGATAACTCTACATGTGGGGTAAAAAGCAATCAGGCTTCCCAGGGTCTATTTGAATTCTGGATTGTGTTCTGAATTCAGAATAATTTCTGGAAGATCCTAAAAAATATTGTGGCCCTATAATTAAAGTAAAGGCTTATGGAAGTCAGGTGATTGATAGAACTTTAGCTGACTTACAGTATGTCCAGTGGGTCCCTGAAAACATCTTGTGGTTATTTCTCCATTTTCAGAATGATATAAATGGGATACATATATTTAGAAGTTGGCATAATTCTCAAATTGATTCCTTCACCTGTAAAGCAAGGGCTAGAACAATTGGAAAGCTTTTAGAGTTGTCTCTGCTAGGGAAATTAGTGGCTGAAAGACAATAATGCATCCCTGTAGAAATTGCACAAATTAGTGCCACCATAAAGTATTTTTAAAATTCAGGGATGATGTTTCCTACCACATCTTCCTTTACCTCTCCACTCTGGCCAGTGCAGAAGACAGGTAGATCATGGATAATGATGGTTGACTATCAAAAACTCAAACAAGTGGTGACTCTGATTAGAGCATCTGTACCAGATGAATTGTCTTTGCTTGAACAGAATAACACATCTCCTGGTACATGGTATGCAGCTACTGATCTGGTAAATACCTTTTGTTCTGTACTTGTCAATAAGAACCACCAGAAGCAATTTGCTTTCAGTCTGTAAGGCCATCAATATATACCTTTACAGTTTTACCTCAATGATATAGTAATTATCCAGCCCTGTGTCATAAATTAGTTCAAAGGGAACTTGATCATCTTTCACAAAATATCACAATGTTTCACTATATTGATGATATTATGCTGATTGGATGATTGAGTTTGAGGGAACAACTATTTTGGACTTGTTAGTGGATATGCACATCAAGGTATAGGAAATAAATCTAACCAAAATTCAAGGGCCTTCTGCCTCAGTCAAATTCTTAAGAGTCCAATTTTATGGGACATGGAGATATATTTTTCTAAGGTGAAAGATAAGCTATTGTACCTGGCCCCTCCTACCACTAAGAAGGTTGCACAACTATTAGTAAGCACATTTTGATTCTGGAGACAGCCCATTCCTCACTTGGGTATGTTACTCTGGCTCATATACATGTAAATCAGAAAGTGGTTAGCTTTGAGGGGGGCCTAGAACAGGAGAAGGTTCTTCAACAGGTCCAGGCTGCTGTGTAGGCTACTTTACCACTTGGACCATATGATCCAGCAGACCCAGTGGTATTTGAGGGGTCAGTGACAGATAAGGATATTGTTTGGAGACTTTAGCAAGTCCCTGTAGTCTGAATCACAGTAGAGACATCTAGGATTTTAGATCAAGGGTCTACCATCATCTTCAGACAACCATTCTCCATTTAAGAGACAGCTCTTGTCCTGTTATTGAGTCTCATTGTAAAATGAATTATGGCAATGGGCTACCAAGTTACCATACAATTTGAGCTATCCATCATGACTTTGGTATTATTTGACCCACCAAGTCATAAAGTTAATCATTTATCAAATGGAAGTCATGATTGAGCTCAAGCAGGTCCCGAGGGCACAAGCAAGTTACATGAAGAAGTTGCCCAAATGCCTGTGGTTTCTATTCCTATTACAATGTCATTTGCTACCAAACATGCACCTGTAGCCTCATGGGGTGTGCCCTATGATAGACTGACTAAAGTAACAAAGACTAGAACCTTGTTTACTGATGGTTCTGCAAACTATGCAGGCACCATCCAGAACTGAACAGCTGCTGCATTAAAACCCTTTTCTGGAAAACAACAACAGCAACAACAACAACAACAAAACCTTAAAGATATATGAAAAAAGAAATCTTCACAGTGGGTACAACTTGGACATTACACATGGTCATATATTTCATTTGGAAGGATAAATGGACAGAAGTGTGATTTTTCACCAACTCATAGTCTGTAGACAGTGGATACTGGGTAGTCAGAAACTTGGAAAAAATGATTGGAAAATTAGTGAGAAATACATCTAGAAAGAAGTATGTGGATAAATATCCAAATGTGTAAAGGATGTAAAGATACTTGTGTCACATGTAAATGCTCATCAAAAGGTGACTTCAACTGAGGAGGAGTTCAGTTATGAAGTGGATAGGACATTGCACGCTGTGGACAGTCAGCCTCTTTTCCCAGCCATTCCTGTCATTTCCCAATGGGTCTGTGAACAAAGTGGCCATGCTGGCAGAGATGGGGGTTATTCATTGAGCTTAACAACATGGACTTATATTCACCAAGGTTGACCTGGCGACAGCTGCTTCTGAGTGCCAAATGTGCCAGCAGCAGTGACCAGTGCTGAACCCCAGATATGTCATCATTCCCCAAGGTGACATGACAGCAGGTTGACTACATTGAACAACTTCCTCCATGGGAAGGACAATTCTTTGTTCTCACTGGAGTACATAATTATTCTGCTTATGGATTTGCCTTTCCTGCAAAGAATGCTACTGCCAAAACCACCATCCATGGACTTACATAATGCCAGATATAATATCATGGTATTCTATACAATATTACTTCTAACCAAGGAACTTACTTCATAGCCAGAGAAGTACAGCAGTGGGCCCATGATCATGGAATTCACTGGTCTTAACACATTTCCCAACATCCTGAAGCAGCTGGCCTGATAGAAAGATGGAATGACCTTTTGAAGAAACAGTTACAGTGCCAGTTAAGTGACTGCAGACTGGAGAGCCTGGGCAAGGTTCTCTAGAATATAGTATGGTGCAGTTTGTCCTATAGCCAGGATCCTCTGGACCAGGAATCAAGGGGTCGAAATGGGAATAGTTCCACTCCCTAGGATCCATAGTGACTCACTATGAAGAGTTTTCTGTCTTGTTTCCACAACCTTAAAATTCTGCTGGCCTAGAAGTTTTGGTTCTGCAGCAGAGAATATTCTTGCCAATAGACACAACAGACATTCCATTGAACCTGAAGCTCAGACTTGCCCCCGCCACTTTGGGCTTCTTATACCCTAAAGCCAACATACTAAGCAAGAAATAACAGTGTTAGGAGGGGTGACTGATCCAGATTACCAAAGGAAAGTTGAGTTCCTTCTCTACAATGAAGGGGAGAAAGATTGTGTCTGGGGTATAGGAGATACTTTATGGCATCTCTTGGTGCTACCATCTCCTGTGATTAAAGTCCATGGGAAACTACAGCCACCTATTCTAGGCAGTATGACAAAACCCACAGAACCTTCAAGAGTGAAGGCAGGGGGTCACTCCTCCAGGAAAAACCTGCTGACATGCTTGCAGAACATGGAATAAACACAGAATGGGTAGTAGAGTTAGGTAGTCATAAATAAAAGTTAACGACATATGGCCTGTTACAGAAATGAGGATTCTAATTGTCATGAGTGTTTCTGTCTTATTTTGTTAAGAGTGTGTTTGTATAGATATTTGTGTTTTCTTTTCTTGATTTCTTTATTATCAATTAAGATAATATGGATATCATATTTACGTTTGAGAAATTAAAAATGTATACTGCATTTTCATTTTCTGTTGTACAGGGATTGTTGTATCATGCTAGGCATAATTATTATCTAGTTATTGTTTCCATTTGGAAATGAAGCTTGGTTTAAGGAGATATGCAAGTTGACAAGGAGCAGACTTATGATGGCTATTCTTGGATGTCAATTTCACTATAGCTGAGATTAAATAAACCTTATGCAGCTAGGCACAAATGTAAGGATTTTTTTTTCTGAGTTGAATCATTTGAATTGTGAAGAGCCACCTTTAATTAGGATATTTTGAGGTTTGAAGATACAAATTTAAACCTTTGACTTAGAAGATCCATCTTTGATCTGGGCCACACCTTTTGCTTACAGCCTGTATAAAGGTCTTGGAAGAAGAAGCCTGTTCTCTTTGTCTGCTTGCTCTCACTCTTACTGGCAAGTCTATTTGTTTGTAATCATTAGAGTCTATTTCTTTAGGATTCTGGTGTATATTTAAGTTGAGACATGTAGTCTTGTGTACTGAACAACTACTGGATTCTTAGATTAAACTAGCTGAAAAACAGCCTGTAAGACCTTGTAATAAATCTCATTTTATAAATATACATTATATAAATATACATATATGTATATAAAATGACATTTTTCATATATAGATACACACATATGTAATGGGATTTATTTATTATATAATATAGATACATATTATTATTTTTGTTGTTGTTATTTTGAGGCAGGATTTCTCTGTATAGTTTTGGTGCCTGTCTTGGGTCTTGCTCTGTAGACCAAGCTGGCCTCGAACTCACAGAGATCTGCCTAGCACTGCCTCCCAAGTGCAGCGATTAAAGGCATGCACCACCACTGCCTGGCTAATTATATAATTGTGGGCAATTCTCATTCAAACCATGACACACGCAATTAAGGTGTTTCTGTGAACTTGGTCACATACTTATCTGCTATATTTTCTGTACTTTCTCAAACAAATAAAATTTTAGTTTCCCTGTTCTCCATTAATACTAGGGAATAACATTTAATTAGTAGTAAATTAACAAAAAAAAAAAGGTGATTCCAGATATTCTGATATTTAGCACATTAAAAGTCTCACTGTTGGTGAAATGATTTTGGGGGATCTCTATCTGATCATAATTCTCAAGTGTGCTTATTGTCTTAAAATCTTTCATTTTTCTTTGCTAAATTTTAATGTAGTTCCTTCATTATTTTTCATCTGCTTTGTATGATTGGGCAATTACATTTCTCAGCAGAAATTGGAAATTAGAAGTTCTAAAGTACAAGGAAAATTGTTTGTGAAACTAATTAATCTTTAAATTTTACAAATATTTTTTAAAAGTTATCTTTGGTTACTTCTCACAGGTTGAAGTTAAGCTACTATTGTTAAAGACACCACACTATTCAGTTAGAGGACTAAGACAATTGGCACTAGATCTAATATAAAAGTTTCTGTCCTGCTGTCTAGCTCTCATAGTATCAAAAAGTATGTAAACTGCTCTAGGAGTTATTAACAGCTCTCTTATTGGACTTAAGGACCACTAAATCAGAGGAAAATCATGCCTGGTCCTACAAACCTAAACAACTATCTAGGGCAGTGAAATCATGGATCCTGAAGGAGAACATACTATTTCCACTTTACTAGCCCACCATAATTTCTAACTAAATTCTGTCTTATCCATACACCCACAGATAAGTTTATCTTTCATGCCTCATAAAGGAGCAGATCTTTGCGATCAATGGAAAACATTACAGAAAAACACAACAGATCACAATGCAGAAATGAACAGATCTTGTGAAGTCCATCCCCAATGGATACACTATAGCACAACACCTGCCCCTAAGACTCTGAGAGCATCATCAGAGAGGAAGAGGAAAGATTTTGAACCAGAGGACCTGAAAGTCTGCAGGAAGATTGTGTCTCCCAGAAATAACATGGAAGCTTCACCCATGCCTCAACATTATGACTGCCTAACTAAGACCAATGATGATATCAACAGACTTGCTATTGTGGAAGGTGTAAAACCCATGGATCCCACACACAGACAGAACTACAGACAACTAATACTGCTTAGAGAAGGAGAATTAGCCTCTCCCAGGGATGAACCACTTAACTGGTTACCCAATTGAGGTAATCAGCCCTGAAATCATGTGTACTCAAATCACACTAAATGGATTCTACAGGTTTTATTTATCTCTGTTTGTATTTATACACATATAACATTAACAATAAAAAAGCCAGCTTGAGGGAAAGTATATGGGGGAAATGGGAAAAGTTGGAAGGAGGAGATATTGGAGGGAGGACAGGTAAAAAGGAAGTGATGTAACTATATTTTAACTTAAAAATTAAAAATATATTTAAAAACTAAAATAATAATAAGGAATACTATGAAAATATGGCCCAAATTGTCCAGCAATGAATATTTCTCCCTTCTACTTTCCATCACATTCTTTTCTTCCTTCCTTCTTTCCTTACCTCTTCCCCATCTCTCCTTTGATTTTCTGTTTAATCAATCCACAAATGCTGTATTCCAGGCAAGGTTCTGTACTTGGAGTTTAAGAATCAAGACATGGCTCAGATAGTCCCAGGGCTTTCTGCTCAGTTGAGCATAGATTTGTAAAATTTCATTATGGTGTGAAAGCTGTTCAGAGCATGGTAGAAGTGCTGAGGTATACTTACTTCTAGTAGAGACATGGCAGAGAGTTTATAAGAAGAGATACCTGTTGAATGGAGGACAGTTATTCCAGGCAGAAACTAGTATAAAAATGTTTAGTGGGGGTTTGCAGAAGTAGTATTCAACTTTAAAATATCCTTTATGTGATTCCTTCATTTCATACTAGACAATAAAACTTCAATTATTTATATCCTGACCTGAAGTGATACAGCTTGTAAAACTTACAATAGCATCCTGCTTGAATGTAACAGTTTTATTGTCAGGAAACTGGGGAATTGAAAACATTATGTGAAGAAGCACAATTCTGTTTTCTCTGACCAAATTCCCATATGCTTAAAATTATCTGGCCATGACTTCCACATCTTGGTTTTAGTCATTTCCATTTTCCATCCCATAGCTCAACTTAACTACCAGGTGATTTTTTTTTTTTACCTTATATTGGTTGTTTTGTTCTGTTTTGTTTTTTGTTCTGAGGGTGTTTGTTGTTGTTGTCAATGTTCTTATTTGGTTACCGTTTGAGATTCTCTCCATCTCTCACACTGAGTCCACATCTATTGTGTTCTGATCTGCCACATCAGAAGTTCTCTTCCCATGTCTTTTTTTCCTTGAATTTGACAACTCTCATCAATCCATACCACAAATTCTATTACAATATTTCTCCTTTATAAGGGCCTAGTAGATGGTATCCCTATCTGATCACATCAAAAATAACAGGAAATGACTGGAATTTTCCTAATGATCTTTTTATGTAATATAGGTCAGTTACCTATAGGAAATACTGTTAATCATGTATACTCTGATTCACAAACCAGGTATTTATTTTTTCAAATAAGAATCCTTGTTACACACATGGTAGCAGGAACCATGTGAGCAATGCTCTTTTCTTTGAAAGACCAATTCATAGAACAACAGAAAGGTGAGTTTGTTACAGATGTAAGTATGATAAAGAAAAACAATAAATTTCAAGTTTATAAAAACGTACACATTTTATTATGGCTTCATTATAATCTCATTTAAAAATATTTTCACAAATACATATTCTCCCACAGTTTAATTAAACCCTAAAGATCAAATATAATGAAAGAATGAGCTAAATTTACAAAGATGCTTCAGTGATTCAAACTGAAAATCTTTGATTCAGCATTTTTTATCGACACTAGAATTTAACAGATTTGTACACAAAAATACATTGCTTTGTTAGAGGTTGCCTTTTTTAGCAAAATATTGATTAATTGGATTCAATATTTAAACTCAAAGGTGCTTTTTAGTGTGAAAGATTCTTATTTAGAGAATGGGGCATTTTGTTCTTACTTTGATCACCATTAAATGCAGTTAGAAATCTGCCAAAAGCATTTTATTGACTGTAGTTATTCAGTAAGCCAAATTATTGAAGCATTTGAAGAGGGAAAGAAAAGAAAAGACATGGAATATACACAAGTAATTGTTTGTGAAACATGAAAGGGCATCAGTCATGCCCTGAGCAAGTACTTGTCAATGATTTATAGATTTTGTTTTATATAAAGGCTATATTTCCATGTATGTGTATAATGGGGCTTGAACATTTCTCTATATCTAGTTATCACCCTTTCTGTCTCCCTTTCCCTCCTTTTAGTTCTGCTTTGTTATCTTAGACAAGTTAGCTTGTAACATGTCATATGTACATGTACGTTTTTATGTATCTATACAATCTAAGACCAACAAATATGATATTTAACTTTCTGAAGTTGACTTAATTTTCTTCATATGACTATCTCTAGTTGTATCCATTTTTCTGCTAACAGCATGAAAATTTTTCCATGGCTTAAAATTTTCCATTGTGTGCACCTATCTCATTTTCTTTATTAGTTTCCCTGTTGATAGGTATCTGTGTCAATTTCCTAACTTTAGCATTGTGAACAGCACTGCAATAAACTTTGATGTCAAGAATCAGGTGTTATCAGTTATGTGGGCTTCCATTTGTGTTCTCTAAGTGTTCCGTTGAAGTACTTGTATTTTTCATGCTGCTAAAATGCTGTCTCTGTTGTTCTGAGTGCAACGTGAAGTCAGATGTCGTCTCACTTAAAGGGTAAGTCTTTTATCTTGGAATTGAGTCTTTCTTTGGCTTCCTGGAGTTTTTTGGGGTTCTGTAGAAATCATGGTTTTTTTTTTCTACTTCTATGAAGGATGAAATTATAATTGTGGTGGTATTGTGTTCCCCAAAATATTGTGTATGCTAATAAACATATCTGGGGTCAGAGAACAGGACAGCCACAATATTAAACATGAGGATATGCAGTGGTAGCACACGCCTTTAATCCTAGCATTCCAGAGACAGAAATCCCTCTGAATCTCTGTGAGTTCAAGGCCACATTGGAAATAGCCAGGCATGGTGACACACGCCTTTAATCCCAAGAAGTGAGCCTTTAATCCCAGGGAGTGATGGCAAAAACAAAGATATATAAGGCGTGAAGACCAGAAACTAGAGGCATTTGGCCTGGTTAAGCATTTGGCTGGTTAAGCATTGGGCTGGTTAAGCACTGGGCTGGTTAAGCATTCAGGCTTTCGAGCAGCAGTTCAGCTGAGAGCCATTCGGATATGAGGACACAGAGGTTTCCAGTCTGAGGAAACAAGATCAGCTGAGAAGTTGACCAGGTGAGGTTAGCTGTGGCTTGTTCTGCATCTTATCTACCAGCATTCACCCCAATAACTGGCCTCAGGTTGGATTTTATTGATAAGAACTTTTAAGATTCCTGCTACATATAATTTTGATTGAGACTGTAAAGAATCTATAAATTTTCTTCTATCAGCACATCCACTTTCAAAATATTAGTGTTCATCCATTCTATGTGCATGGAACACTTTTCAATTTTCTTGTATCTCACTTAATTCTTTTCTTCATTGTGCAGTTTTTCCTGGGGATACATTCTTCTTTCTTGGTTAGGTTTGTTCCAATGTTTGTTTGTTTATTATATACTTATCTTGGCAATTTTAATGATATAGTTTCCCTAATTTCTTTCTCAGAATTTCATTAATATATAGGAACAATATTTATTATTATAGACAGATTCTGTATCTTACTACTTTACTGAAAGTGTTTATCAGCTCTAAGAGTATTTTGGTATTATCTTTGTGTATGTGTGTGTGTGTGTGTGTGTGTGTGTGTGTGCGTGCTTTGTGGGTGCAGAGACAAAATAGGCCAGAGGTCAACCTTTATACTTTAATTCCTTGGGAGTTATCCACTTGGATTTTTGAAAAAGACAAGGTATCCCACAGGCCTGTAAGCCTTAGGAATCCCATTTTCTCCATATACCGAGCACTGGGCTTACAAGAGATAACCATAATGCCTGGCTTTTGGTTTTAATATGGACATCGAAATTAGTTCTTCATGCATGCAAAGGAAACACTTTAGCAACTGAGCTATCTCCCCATCTCTTACAGGCTTCAGTGTCTCATATATATATATATATATATATATATATATATATATATGTATGTATGTATGTATATATTCATATCCATTCAAATAAGGATACTTTCAAATCTTTTTTCTTATTTGTATTCCATTAACGTTTTTTCTCTTACTTTCACTAAGGCTTCATTCACCATATTGAATAAGAGTGAAGGAAGTGCATACCCTTGTCTTATTTCTGACTTTAATGGAAATGTTTTCAGATTTTTTCTATTTAGTACAGTGATGGCTTCGGGTTTGCCATGTGGCCTTCATTATTTGGACATATCTTTCCTTTATCCCAGGTACTCCAGTGCTTTTATAATGGAGGTATGCTAATTTTCGTCAAAAGCCTGTTTTGTATCTAATGAGATGACCTTGAGATTTCTTTCTTTAGAGTCTTTTAATGTGATACACTGCAATTACTGTTTTGCAAATACTGAATCATTCCTGCATCTCTGGAATAAAGTTGACTTTACTATAGTGGATAAACTATGATTTTGATGAGATTTTGTATTCATTTTTCTAAGTATTAAACTAAGAATGTTTACATGTACATTCATCAGGAGATTGGATTATGTTTTTCCCTTTCGTGTGTGTCTTAATCTCAGTTTGGCATCAGGAGAATATAGCTTCCTAGAAGTAGCTGAAAAAATACTCTTTTCTCTTTTATAGAATAGTTTTTCTTTAATGATCAGGCAGATTTCAGTAGTAAAAGTTGAAATATTTATAATATTTAAAGGAGCATAAATTGTGATAATTACAGCTGAATTGCACAGCTCACAGTTAAGACCTTGTCCCTGTTTCCTATGTGCTCAACTGAAACCCATATATTATTTTAGGTAAAGAATGTTAAGTACAATGTTAAGAAGAATGTTAAGAACCAATCATAATTGATGGATGTGCCCACAGGGCAAATGCTATACAGTAAATTAATAACTGTGGTCCTTAACTAAAAATACTATTGGTGGGTAGACAAACAATGACAGTGTGATATACACTAGGTTATTATTTAGGAAGAGAAGGAATACAGTCTGGGTGAGGGTACAAATTATTATTAGAGCAATTGAGTTAAAGTTCAAGGTTAGAAATGTCTAGGAGGGGACAGATAGGATGCTTCAGGGTACAGAGTATAGAGATTATTAAAATTTACAAGATTGAATGTAAGAAATGAGAAAGGAATGAACATAAAAGACAGAAAGAGGGCAAGAAGCAGGTATAAGAAGAAAAATAGAAGGATTGTGTAGGAAGAACAGTAGAGGGTACACAGTAGTCATAACAATTGCTGTAGCAGACAGAACTGGATAATGTACAAACTACATGAAGATTATTAAGATATGAATCCAGAAGTGAAAGTTAAGAATGAAGAGAAAAAACTGAAAAACCGCCTAAAAGGATTCAAGTATATCTCAGTGGAAAAGCAATTGCCTAGAATATCAAAGGTTCTAGGTTCAATCACTAGCACTGAAAAGAAAAAAAATAATGTTAAAAATTAAAAAATGTATACAAAAATAAAAATAAACAAAAAGACAAATTATTTTAAAATTATATTTGATCAAAAAGAAGGAGAAAGAGGGGAGGGGTGGAGGAGCAAGAAGACGAAAATGAAAGATAAGACATGTGTCAGTAAATATTCCTTCCTTGGTGGGATGAGATTTTCCTTATTCCCATGTCAGGGATGTTTTATGTAGCAACATTGACTAGTGGGATAGATCCAATTTGAAATTCCAGGTCTAGAATGTATATGGCCTTGTGGTTTTTAGACTAATTACATTTTGTTGAGTTTCTGGCACAGCACTGAGCTTAGCAGTGTAGAACTCAGTTCCTTTTGATGCTCTCATTACTTCAGTACTGATGCTTGGGTTGGCAGGGTCTGTGCCTTTGCTGTGAGCTCCTCAGAAGTCAGGCTTTTGGAAGAATAATAATGTGGTAGTGCCACTCTTCAGTTCCTGGGCTCTCTTCCCACAGAGATTATGGCCCTTGAGTCTGCAAACACACTGAGCTCTTTCTTTATACTCTTCCATGCCCATATATTGCTGGCAGATGATTGGAAGCTCCCAGTGAGGTTTTTCCCCTGAAGTCAGCATCAGCCTTGAAAGGGAGACTCTTCTTTTTTTGTTGCTAACTTAGCTTGATTGGTGGCAGATGTAGGACTAACCAATTCTAAAATACTGAATTAGTCCTTGAGGTGGTTTGCATGATGCAACCCACCCCATAAGCTTATGTACTTGAACACTTTGCTCCCTATTTAGTGGTGTTGTTAAGTCAGGTTATGGAGCTTTTAAGATTTGGAGAACTGCATGAAGAAGGGTTTGAGAGTTTGTAGTTTTTCCCCACTTCCAGTTTAATGTCCCTGTTTTCTGCTTGTTAATAATTATGTGACCTCTCAGATTCCTGTTCCTGCTGCTATGTACACCTGTTGCCATAACTCACTCTGATCCCCCACCCCGACCTTATCCTCTGCCACTATGGACTCTATCACTCTGGAACCATAAACCAAACTAAATCTTTCCTTCTCTAACTTGTTTTTGGTTCTGGTCATGGTATTTTAACAATACAATAAAAAAGCAGATACATACACTTCCCATTAAAATCAAAAAACCAAAACTACTCTGTAGTATTTCCTTATACGAATATATCTAAAGCTTTTGTTTAAGCCTTTGCTCATTTAAGTTAGCTTTTCCTGTTTTAAGATAGCAACACACACACACACACACATACACACACACACACACATACACGCACATATATAAATATATATATATATGTATATATATATATGTATGTATTTTCTCACATGTATGAAATTTTAGGGATGATGTCTTATAAATGCAATTGGCAAACTTAAAAGTGTTTGTTGTTAATACTTCCACAAATACTTCAAATTCCATGGTGAATATTTTGCTGCATTTGGATGGGTTAACAGACCCTTGGATGCTGCTCTAATGAAGAACATGGATGAATGGAGTTTGGGAGAAGATACCAGAAAATTAAAAAAAAACAAAACAAAAAACAAAAACAAAACCATGAGGGACAGAAGAAAGAAAAATTACAGTAATACGTAGTATTAAGGTAACAAAATACACTATGTCATGTATTTTAATGCTATATCCATAGCTCATGTTCATATGTTGCTACCAGTGCACTTCAAATAAACAATCTGCACATTTAATCTATGAAATTTCCATGAACAGACCTATTTAAGTTTGAAGTTATGAAAGTACATCATTCAAAACCAAATAAAAATCAAAAGAAATCTCTTCCAGTATTGTTGTTGTCATTGTTTTTGAGACAGTCTCTTTATGTAAACATAGGTAGATGTGAGCTCACAATTTTCTGATACCCCAGTGCTTTGATTACAGATGTGAACTGCCATATACCTGGTTCTTTTATAAAATAAATATCTCCACCATCCACCCCACACTGCAAGGGAGAAACCTGACATATTCCTTTACAATATATCCATTAATATATTCCATCATTCTTCTCCATTAATATTTATAGAATTTATTAGCTTTTCTGAACTTGATATTCTTCTTCTTTTAAATAATTAATTTTGATTGATTAATTTTATTTCTTTTATTTATTTCTCATTAATTGATTTCTGCCTTGATCTTAATTACTTATTTCTATATACTGATTTGTGGTTAAGCTTGATTTTCCAAGGTTCTAAAATATACCATTAAATTATTTATTTGAGATCCTTATAATTTTAATATTTGGCTAAGTCCTTTCCCCTTTTATTAAAAATAGATTCTTTGCTCATACAATATACCTTGATTAGAGTTTACCCTCCCTCTACCCCTCCCAGTTCTGTTCCACCTCCCCTACCATCTGCGTCCATTCCCCTTTTCTCTTTCATTAGGAAAGAGCAGGCTTCTAAGAGATAACAACAAAACATAGCAAAATAAAATATAATAAGCTAAAACAAAAAACATTACATCAAATTTAGAAGAGGTGAGCCAACATAAGGAAAAGGTCCCAGAGAGAAGGCACAAGAATCATAGACCCCATCATTCACACACTCAGGAATCCCATAATAATTCTAAACTGAAAGCAATAATACATATACAGTGGACCTGGTACACACCCCTTTCAGCTCTGTGTTTGATGCTGGTTAGTTACTTTCACAAGTTTTGTGACATCATTGCCCTAGTATATTTTGCAGACATAAGATTGTAGATCAAAGGTTTTATGACTTACCTGGTGTCTATATTTCTCTTTTGGTATCCTGTACAGTACCTTTCTATACCAAAGACACTAGAATGTAGTGGTGAATGTCCAATGTGGACACCAGCTGGTCTCACCACATTCAATGAATTTTATGGGTGTTGTCTTCAGCAATAGGTCCTTGTTGTTAGTTTGATGAGAGCAACCTATTATCTTGGCAATGTTCTGGGTTGTTTGGGAATTTTCATGGGACTTCTTTGGCCAACAACTCAATTAGAAGTAACCCAGTCCTGATATTGAAAGCTTCATTTAGTGACAAGAGATGGCAGGGGGATTCTGTTTCCCTCATTATTTGGAAACATTATTAGGATCACATTCACATATATTAGAAGTATCCACTGCACTAGGTTTCAATACCTCCCCTCAAATGCCCTTCAATTTTAGCAGTCTCTCCACAATTGCGCCTTTAACCCCATCCCCCTCCCCCCCCACACGATACACCCATTCTGTCCTTCTGTCTCCAGGCCACCTATGAAATCCACTCTATTTTCCCTTCCTAGGGCGATCCATGTTTCTCCACTTAGTCCTTTCCTCTATACCTGACCTCTCTGAGACTATGGATTGTAGCTTGGTTTTCATTTATCTGATATGCACAGTTAAGCAGATATATAACATGTTATCTTTCTGGGTGGGGTTATCTCACTCAGGGTGATTTTTTTCTAGTTCCACCCATTTCCCTGCAAATTTTATGCTGTCTTCTTTTTTTACCAGCTGAGTAATACTCCACTATATAAATGTGTAAATGTGGTACGTTTTCTTTATCCACTCTTCTGTTGAGGAATATGTAGATTGTTTCCATAGCTATTGTTTCCATTTTAGCTATTACAATACTTAATTTTTCAACTGTATATCAGTTGAAAATTCTTTGGGGTTTGTACATTTGCATTTCTTTTTTAATTAGTTAATTAATTTATTTATTTTACATCCCAACCAAAGTCCCCTTCCCCTTTTCCCAGTCTACACTCCCTCTCCCCACCCCAAATCCACTCCTCTATTTCTGTTCATGTTCAGGTCTCCCATGGATATCAACAAAGCATGATATATCAAGTTCCAGTAAGAGTAAGCACCTCCACATGTATTAAGGTTCAGCAAGGTGAGTCAGTATGAGGAATAGGATCCTGGAGGCCATCAGAAGAGTCAGAGACATTCCCTGTGACCACTGTTAGGAGTCCCACAAAAAAAACCAAGCTATACAATTTTAACATATAATGCAAAGTGCCTTTCTATATCCCTCTTTTTGTTTTCACAATCTTACACTTAATCTTTTCACAGCTAGCCTTAATAATTTATCATGCCTACTCAACAAAATCAAAATCTGTTATTTTGTTATTTGCTCAACTAATTATTAGTAATTAATTTTTCCCTCTGTAATATATTCTTCATAAACTGGCTAGAGTAGAGTTTTGTTAAGAGTAGAAATTTTTGTTTGTTCTAAGACTGAGTTCTCCTTGCCCCATTTATGCAATTCCTAAGAATAGCTTGACACTAGCTCCCAACTCTACCCTTGGAAGAATTTCTTCCACTCTCCTTTGACTTTATTTGATGGTTCTAAGACAGGTGTTATTGATTAAATTTCTATGTTGGTAGAAGATTTCTCCTGAAATGTGTCTAATTGTGGATATATCTAGCTATCCATCCGTATATCTATCATCTTTCTGTTCCATAAAATTCATTCTCATTTGGTTCTATTTCTATATAAAACCATTCATGTATGTGTTATTTCTGGAAAAGATTAGATATTAAATTAAACATTATCTCTTTGATCATATCTTTCTTTTCTGTTCTATTTTATTTTGACACTCCAGTTAGACATGTATACCTTCTCATTAGACTCTCTGTCTTCAATAACCTCCACTTCCTTCTCCATCTTTGTAGTATTTTTATTAGATTATTTTTTTGAGACAGGGTTTCTTGGTGAAGCCTTGGATATCCTGAAACTTTCTCTGTAGACCAGGCTGGCCTCAAACTCAAAGATCTGCCTGTCTCTGCCTACTGAGTGCTGGGATGAAAGGTGTGTGTCACCACCGCCCAGCTTCATTAGATTTTGTAAGTTTATCTTCTTGTTGGTCCCTCAAAGCAATGCATAGAAGTGGCTCCTTTGCTCATTGTTTTCTATTTTGTTTTATTTTTCAGATTGTAATTTAATGACAACATTTCTCCCTTCCCTTTCCTCTTTCCAAAACCTCCCATATATTCCTCCTCACTCTCCTCAAAATATTAGCTTCTTTTTCAGTAACTGTTATTGTATGCATGTATGCAAATGTATATGATGTATATGTATATACATACATATGTATATACACACATATAACATCTGTATATATGTTTTCAGGGCTGACCATTTGACACTAGACAACCAATTGGTGTGCTCTTCTTAAGGGAAGGCTTGACCTCCTGCTCTCAGCTCTCCCCAACTGTAGCTCTTTGTGTAGAATTGAAGTTATCTGGGATTTTCTCTGCCCTGTTTGGGATGTTTGTTGGTGCCATTCTTATTCAGCTCACTTTTGGGCACATATTATTTTGTATTTTAAAAGTTGTATTTTTTGTCATTTGTTTAAAAATATGTATTGCTTCATGAATTTGTTTATTGTTCCTGCATTGTTAACTGGCTAACCCCTGTACCATTCCAGTTTTGTTATTGGTGCTATCAAAATGAGTCAAGTCAACTGTATTTCTTTGTACTTTATTTTTGATCAATTGTATTTTATTGGTACTTTATCATATATCATATAATAAATGTGCTCACTTTTAATGATTTTTGTCTTTTTTATTTTTTAATTTTAATTAACATTTTTTTCATTTATTTTACATACTGACTGCCGTTTCCCCTCCCTCCTTTCCCCCCATTCCCTCCGCTGACTCCCTTCTTCCCCCTTCCACATCCACTCCTCCTCTGTCTCCATTCAGAAAGGGTCAGACATCCCATGGGCATGAACAAAGCATAGCACATCAAGTTGAGGTAGAATGGAGCTACTCTCCCTGTGTAAAGGCTAGACAAGGTAATCCAGCATGGGAGACAGGTTCTCAAAAGCCAGCTGAGAGCCAGGGACAAGTTTGTTCTTTAACTCCTAAATCAGTAGTTCTCAATCACCCTAATGCTGTGACCCTTATGTTGGGGTTACACTTACTCATAAAGTTATTTTCACTGCTATTTCATAATCGTAATTTGCTACTGCTATGAATGATAATATAAATATTTGATATGCAGATGGTCTTAGATGACCCCTGTGAAAGGGTCTTTCTACCTCATAGGGTCATGGCCGATTGGTTGAGAACCACTGTCCTAAATGCTTTCCCCATACTCTATTTTGGATTTGACAATCCAGTATATCCATGAAATGTTTGCTGTTTTTCTTGTAGTTTGGTAGAATTTTATCTGGGGAAATTATGAAGCTCTAGCTAGGAGTAGTTTATTCTCAGCTTTCAGATCTGTAGTCCACATTCTTTGCTTACACTAACTATTGTATTGGAAGCTGACAACTACTCTCCTGCAGTGGTTAATAATAAGAGTCAAAACACTAGGGAAAACATAACCCTGATAGATATTAAGATATTTGAGTGAGTGGCTGTGGGGACATTTTCTGAGACTGACATTTAAATCAGTGGATATAGTAAGATTTGTCTTTGACAAATTATGGAGGCAATTTATATGTGTGGTCCTATGGCAAGTCCTCTTAAATCACTGTGAGGCTAGCCAGGCATAAGCCTGAGGAGTCCTTTGGGCTCCCCATCCCTCCTGTGCACACACTACATATACCTTAGACACATATAACTCAAACCATGGGTTCCCCTCAATTGAAGTGCCCTATGGTTCTCCAGATGATGTTGGCAAACTTCAGTGTAAGGATTCTCTAGGGACTATGGCTTGAGAATAAATTATTCCAGGTTGAAGACTTTCTTCAAAGTCTACTAAACATTTTTCAATGTTAGCTATCCTTCACAGAGAACCCTGGACCTTGCAACTACCCATGGAGTACAAGGAAGCCTTCAGTGGAAAACTCAGTCACTTTCAACAGTTTCCTTGCAGCAATTCCTGGTATTGTATGGCCACCTACTACAAGTCTGAATTCAATTCCATGCACCTTGGGAGTCCACCAAAGTCCTGACTCCTAAGACCATCTGAGTACCAGAAAAGCCATTTATCTTTCATGTAGAGGATCAAGATTGGGAACTTCCATCATCCCATGACTTCCTATGTGCAGCTACCCAAGCCTTCAAGAATCCAGAAACCTGATTTGCAACATCTGCTTTATATCCTGCCTTGCTACTCAAAGACTCACCCATGACAAAGTCACCAGTGGCCCCTTTGTCTGTAGACCACTGAGGAAGATAACTCACCTTGGGCACCTAAGGTTTGGTTCCCGTGAAGGCTGCCCAGTCCTAAGTAGTCCAGGCTCCCAGTGCCCATAATATCAAACTATAGTGTGGTGATATTTTATTTGTGCTGAAAAGTGGTGATATTTTATTTGTTTTTTTAATAAATAAAGCTTTCCTGGAGATCAGAGGAAAAAGGCCAGCCATTATAAGTAAACAAAGAAGTCAGGCAGTGGTAGCACACACCCTTAATCCTATTACTTGGCAGGCAGGATCTCTGTGTGTTCAAGGCCACACTGGAAACAGAGCCAGGTGTGGTGGCACATTCCTTGAATTCCAAAATTAGTTAACCATGGAGGTCTGGAGGTCTGAACAATACCAGGAATTGCTGCAAGGAAACTGTTGAAAGTGACTGAGTTTCCCACTGCAGGCTTCCTAGTACTCTGTGGATAGACATGAAGTAACAGAGCTGTGTAGGAAGAGGAAGTGATGTACTGAACAGAGAGAGCAAATCAGATGGCAGAACAGCAGAGCACATAGATGTGAACAGGAAGTAACTCTCATTTGGAAGCTGCAGGTAAGGTTAGCTGGTGGCTTTCCCTATTTCCCTGATCTCTCTAAGGCTTTCACCCCTATATTTGGCTCCATGTTTTTTATTTAATAAGACCATTTGGAAATTTGTCTACAATTGGCACTTCCAGGTACACTCTGGGGCTGGACACCATCCAGGAGATGAGACTTTAAGACCAGGCCCAGCTCAATATGTTTATCAGCTCCTTCACTCCATGTATCCTGAATTGGCAATATCACATTACACCAAACTTGGAATAGCCACAATCTATGATTAACCTTCTGACTACCATTATGCATAGCCACGAGTCTGCTTGGGACAACTACTGACAGCTCTTATTTGTGCTTTTTACCTCATGTGAATGGTGTAGGATATACCTGGTTAATAGGTTAAACTCCCTAATACCCTCATAATCTCGAACTATTTGCTGCCACCACCCTTTCTGATGAGCATTCCTAATGGGACTCCAACTTTCCAGAAAGCCACCAGACCCTTCTTAGAATGAGGCAAGCTATCCTTGAGGGGGTTCAAAATGGAGCTCTTAGACTCAATTACTTGGCCAAAATTAGAGAAGGAAAAGTCACACAGTGCCCAACTAGTTCCAAATCAATTCTATGAATGACTCTCTATTACTTACAGGTGGTACACCCCTTCCAATCCAGAGGTGGGGGAACACTAGCTAATGGTCAACACTGCTTTTGTCCAACAGTCTACAGTGCATGTTTGCTGAAAGCTCCAAAAGCCAGAGGGGCTTGTATGAATGAATATTGATTAGCTCATAGATATCACTATCAATCTGGTTGCTAACCAGGAAGAGGCCGTAAAGGAAAAAAAAAAAAGTAAAAGTACTTAAAGAATAAGACAAAAACTGTGGCTCTCACATTGCAGGCTGAGGAACATCCAGGCATCCAGAAACCCAAAAGAAGGAAGGATCTCTAGATGCAATTAGACAGGGACCCATATGCCTTCTGCAAGGAAAAGGACACTGGAAGAACAAATGTACCAGGAAGAGGGTCTGGAGGAGACAAATATCCAAAGTAAAGAAGACCCCTACAGTAGTTGCAGTGCAACTAAAGTCCCTACTCCCCAGACAGACTCAGACTGAAAGTGAACAGGCTCAATCAAGATCTGTCCCCAGGAGCCCATGGTCAAAATAGATGTTGGGGGCCAAATAATGGACTTCATCTTGGCCACAGTAGTAGCCATCATCATGGGGTCTTCTTCTATAGGTAAGCTCACAAAAGATACTTTGACCATTTTGGAGCTAACAGGGCCACTCACAAATAAAGATTCTGAGTCACAGGACTGTTGGCTGGCAGGCTATCATGTTAGGCACTGATTTTTATACATACCAGAAATCCCTGATCTCTTCCTTGGAAGAGACTTATTATCAAAATTGGGAACCACTTCGACCATTGACTTGAACCCACATGCCTCCCAGGAACATGTGTCCAGAGGAATAATGGTGGCTTTCCTCCAAGCTGTGCATAAAAGAATTGACACAGAGATTCTCCTTGAACAGCTTTTGTATCTGTTTTGCACAAAAAGAGACATCAAGGGAGAACTTAGTCTAGCTAAAGTAACCCCAGCCCATACACAATAGTTGTATCTTTCAAGTCAGGAGCAAACCCAATAAAGCAGAAACAGTACCGGATTTCACTAGAGATCCAGTCTGGCATTATTTGCCACACCAAAAGATTAAAAGACAAACAGATTCTGGCGAAGGTCCAGTCCTCCTGGAATATACCTTTACTTTCAGTAGGGAAGTTGAGGGGGAGTAACTACTAGCCAATTCAGAATTTCCAGAGACTCAACAAAACCACTGAAATATTGCACCACATGGTCCCAAATCCATCCATGCTGTGAGCCGGTAAACCAACTTTTCCACTTGCCTAGGCATAAGAGATATCTCCTGCTTAAGGCTGGCCAAGGGAAGCCAAACTCTGCTGTTGAATGGGAAGATCTAGGGACAGAGGTTAAAGGACGATTGACTTGAACCCACATGCCTAAGGGTTCAAAAATTACCAATGCTCTTCAGAGAAGCCTTGGCCCAAGACTTAGAAAATTGCCTCCCCAAAGACTTCACTATGCTGTAATATATGAATGATCTTATTGGTTTTCCCTACAGGGGAGACATGCCTATTAAACTATTAAATTCTTACAAGAGTTGGGCTATAAGGTCTCTAAGAAAAAGGCACCAATCAAGAAGGACTAACTTACCATGTATACTGCTTAAGATTGGAAAAGAAGATTAGGCACTAGCTGGAAAAGGTAATGGCCCATTTCCTTGATCAAGGGCCAAAAAACAGCTTCAGGAATGTTGGGATAATCTTTTTATACACTGTGTGAAGATGTGTCTATGGTCTTTCTCATTTGCCTAAGGTACCTTCTGATTGGTTTAGTAAAGAGCTCAACAGCCAATAGCTAGTCAGGAGAGGATAAATGGGACTTCTGGGAAGAGATAAGAGTTCTGGGAAAATTACAGAGGTGCAGGATTCCCCAACCAGATGCAGAGGAAGGAGGACTTATGGTACTGAGGAGAGGTAACAAGTCACATGGTGTAATGTAGATTAATATACATTATATTAATAATATATTAATTATATAAAAATATATAATAAAATATAAATATTATAATAATATAATACTATATATTAATAATAAACAGGTTAATTTAAGTTTTATGAGCTAGTTAGGAACAAGCCTAGTCTAAGGCCAAGCTTTCATAATTAATAAAAAGTCTACTTGTCATTATTCAGGAGTTGCTGGTACAAAGAAAGACGTGCTGTAGGAATTTCTGTGTGCCTCAGGGTTCTATTAGCTCTGAATTCCTGAATTTTCAGCAACAGCCAAGACCCTTCATGAAGCTGGAATCAATGTGGGAATGAGAAGATGGTGAGTGTTTCAGTCTAATAAAGAGACAGTTGACCCATTTGGAGGCCCTGGACATTTTCATGTTTCCTACCTATTCATGCTACATGTGTACAAAAAGGAAGGAATTGGGCTAGGCCTATTGACTTAATCCATGGAATATTGAAATCAAGCAGTAGCACTCTTGTTTAAGAAACTGTTTTCCAGGTAGCCTCCCTGGTGTTGTGAGTAACCGTCCAGTCATCCTTGTTCCACAACTAGTATCCTCCTATGAGTGGGTACATTCCATGTTTGTCTTTCTGAGTCTGGGTTACCTCACTAAGGATGATTTTTTCTAGATCCATCCATTTGCCTGCAAACCTCATGATGTCATTGTTTTTCTCTGCTGAGTAGTAT